>JAUCBJ010001196.1:0-184646 GCA_032718475.1 Nemertoderma westbladi
AATCATTTCACACGTGCTTATATTAATTGAAAGCGGAGAGTCTTGCAGATAATTAATTAAATTCATGGTGATATAATGTTGTATCCAGCAGCAATACTGAATTCAAAGCTGTTTGAGTGTGGTCTGACGGTAAGGTCTACAGATTATTAGATTTAAAATAACATTAAACTTTTAATACCGGTCAGCCGGTACTATAATACAGTGATATTTGGCAGTAGGCTACACTTGCATATTAAACTTGCATAGTAAACCCTACTTAATGAAGTAAACCTGCAATACTCAGATACTGCAAAAGGCTGATAGGGCTGAGTCATGCGCTGACCGTAGGCAAGGAAGTGGGGATGCTCCCTACCCGTCAGGAAATCTCTCGAGTTTGCAATTATGAACAGCATTTTAACAATCTTCATCGTCGTGAATTTATTTAATTATAGTGTCAAAAGACGCGCAAGACACTCCGCTTTCAATTGATATAAGCCACGTGTGAAATGATTGAGATTTAATGTTTATTTCAATGGATCTAAAATCACCCTCGATAGAAACCAATATATAGTATATTTAATTCCACCATTCATCGCTAGAGGGACACAAAAAATTTCAAACGGAAATTTTTTTGCTCTTTGGCCTCCCCCACGTTGGCTGAACACAAAAATAACAGTACCATTGACCTATCACATGATATTAGAGCTGTTTTTTTAAAATACCCTGAAGGGGTAATACCACCCCCCCATTGACGTTTTAGTAGTGGTTTATTCTATAAAGACAGAAATACATATTTGGGAACAATGAAACACTAAATTGAATTTTATTACACAGTACTGGCATGTTAACGATACAGTCGCAAAGTCACTCACATAACATATTGCTTGATTAATGATTAGTTGTTTATTAACCAAAAATAAATTACATTTAAATCTTTTTTAAAATACTCAACGGAATCTAATGAGAATCTTTCACGAGGTTCCTCAATAAATTAACCTCAATGTTACGCAATAAACCATTTCTCTACTTAGGTAATAAAATTCCAATCTCACCCCGATTACCACCGGGGTGTGTCCCATCGCGCGGCCCCTGACCACTGCGAAGTAGGCTAGAAAACCTGTTTTGATTCATTATTTCGATAAATAATAGTTTGTGCCAGGGACAGGATACGATACGATACGAAAATACGATATGATACGAAACAATTTTTCACAATACGATACGATACGATGGCAATTTTGAGAAAATACCATTCGATACGAAAAATGTTTCGTATTTTTTTCATATCGTATTTTATCTAAGAATTGGTAAAAATATATGTATATATTTTTTTTTTTTACTTTTTTTTTTAATTTATTGTTTTTTATTATTAATAAAATATTAACATATAATATATAAAACAAACATTGTCCCACCACCAGCTGACGTAGCCTAGGTAACAAGTATAACAATAACAATATAGGCCTACATAAAAATACCAGTATATTACTAAAACTAGGCCTAAATGAGTCGTGATGAGCAGTTCAAAACCTGGACATGCAGACAGGTGATTTAGTCGCCTATGGGTACAGCGCCGTGTCGATGTGCGAGTTGGCCATCTGTATCGGAGTCTCGCAGCTTACCAGTCGATTCCGTGCAGAACTTGCACCCCGCAGACACATTAAACCCTCGCGGAGGTGTGTGAAACTCAATTCATGGCGGATCCAATGAATACACTCAGAGTACGGTGCCTCAGCCTTCTCGGAGAGTAATATAGCAAGTCGCTTCACGGACTGAGTCGTGGTTGGCGAGAAGCCACCAAACGCCGAGAATATGAACGGCGTAAATGTTGCCAACTCAATTTCACGAATCCGCTCATCATAAAGATTACGCTTGCGGGCCTCGTGATGGAGGTGGGCATCGGCGAGAGGCATTGCAGCATTTGTGGGGCCTAGGGGGTTAAAGATGGAGACATCCAGGAATATCTTCTGATACCTGGAACCCCAGAAACCGAAGACGGACACATCAAGGCGGGCTTGGTCGTCGGTGGAAGTGGAACGTCTGATGAACTGCTCACCGGTGACTGGCTGCAAATGAGGTTCGACCGCAACGTTATGTGCTACTTCAGTTAGTGTAGTGGCGAAGAAATTGCAGACTTCATTGTGGCGAATAGACGGATAGCCGCCTGTAGGACACGACATATCGTGATTTACTGAAAATCGTGTTCCACAGGCGCACCGGGCCGAAAGAAGTCTCAGTTGCCAACCATAGCGCAGGCATAGAGAGTCACGGAACTCCTGCTTACCTAGGTGGATGTTGTGGATGGTCACTGGGCGAGAGTTTAGCCAGGACGAAGCGCCCTTCTCAGATGTCAGCTCCCGTAGGTGTTGTTGGTCCCGATTGAGACCTGAATTAACCTCCTCGACCTTCTTCTTCAGGTTGGTGGTTTCCCGGATCCTTATAAGGTTAGTAGCCTCTTTTTGCAGTTCTGCTCTTTCTTTTACGTTACCCCCCTTATTAAATGGCGCACATAACAATCTAGAATTGCTATATTGCTCCTCTAGGTCGGTCGGAAGCGGGATCGCTAAACCTCCAAGGCGCACCGGGAGCGAACAGAGTTCCCATTCCGCAGGAGTGATGGTAGGCTGCCCTGCTAACGATGCAACACACTTCTCGACGGCGGCCTCGAGATCTCTGAACCGATCCGTAGGCTGTGGAATAATGCGCAATATGTATCGCCAATTTTTGCGCCGATAACCCAATTGCGAGGGCCGCGTATACGCAGTGCGGGTCAATGGCTGCGATTCCTTCGAGACGCTCCATCTGTTGGACAAACTCGGTAACCTTGGCGTCGACGAACTCCTGTTGGAACTCTTCAGTGCCGACGGCGCCGCCGATTAGTCGGCACCCACAGACCTCGATCGTAAAGCAGGGCTCCGGGAATAGGGACTCAGCTTCTCCAAGAAACTCTGGCTTTATGAGGAGGACACATTTCGTCGGAAAGTACCCGTATAAAGGACCCAGCGCAGCTACTACTGTAGTAGGAGAAGAGGGTCCCTCCGGAAAGTCCTCCCTATGCTTTTCTATGGGATGTTCGCTCAGAAGGCTATTGAAAATGCTCAATTTTTATAGATTTACAATGACCATCTGCCTCCACCATTCATTCGCATCGCTGCATCAACCAATGATCGATATTCAACTGCGCGTAGCCTAGCCTCATGATGCATGCCTAGCCCCACGCCTGGGGTTACTCTCCGTTTCACCTCTCTGCCACGACAACAGCGACGATGATCTAATATATCCTATCATCATCATCTTTAAGGTCAGACGCGGTCGTTGCCCTCTTCCACACACTCAATGATTTCCTGCTACTCGACTGCCAGTGTGAGTGTTATATGAGACTTGAAATCTCACTACGCATGCACGTTCACGTTGTCGCATTACTCGGTGAAGCGAATGCGTTTCCATGGTTACTCAACCTAACCCTACCGCATCTGTGACATATTGACTGTCTAACTTCTCAGCAGCGGAATCTCTCAGGCTGAGTTTGGTCAAAGCGCGGTCTTTATACTGACTGTCAACGTTACGGAACAGAGTCAGAAAGCGCCTAAAGCTTTCGAATCTGATGAATTTATTGTGTTAATCTAAATTAGCGAGTTTAGTTCCAAGCACTAAGGGATGTGAACAACCAGATTTATAACACGTAATGTTGTAGTTGTTCACAGAAGATTATTGTGTCCTTTCAGTCCTTGTATCAATGGCCATGAACTTGAGGAAGTTATTGTTAGTTGATTATCCAATCAACGACAAAAGGGGTAGAGGTTGATATTATAAATACCAACACGGTGGTACATAGACAGGAGGTATGGATACCAATATAAGCATCCAGATCAATAGTAAAGGATGGGGAGGTTTGGTAGGAGGAGGTACAATCAATACCACGATACGACAATGGTTGGTCGATATTCTCCAGAAAGCTCCAAGCGCGTTGGGTAGAGAAGATGGGAGGAAGAGGGTTTCTCTATCAACGTCTGGTATCCTCGATGGCGAGGGGTAGAGGGAGAGTAGTGTAGGAAGGAGGAAGGATATGGGGGGTAGTATCTATGAGATACCACAATGGACATGTTTCCTTTCGCATCATTACTCATTCCTACTCTTTTATTGTGACACTGATCACAATAATTGCAGGAAGAGGATGAGGAAAGAGGAAGTTACAACCTCCCGAAGAAGACCACCCACGAACACCCACGCCCCGGGGAAAACTATTCACATTATGGACCCTTGGTATTAATGTATGGTTTTTCTCCAGCTGATTTTCCTCCGCTTGTCTTTAAAAACATTCTTCCACATTCTCTCCTTTGAATTTTCCTTTGAAGTTACGAATAGAATTTTCATGTTCAATTCTCAGTTTATCATTCCAACTTTGCTGGGCATGATATTTAAATAAAATCATTTCCCTTTCGGTGTCTACATCGTCAGTATCGTGTAAATTGATAGGATGACCAGTAGTTAAGAAGTCCATATATGTACCATTACGATGCGTATAGCGAGCGGTGAATTTTCTATAGTCCAAGTCACGCTTGAGGTGTTCCTTTGACATTGGCGGTTCGATATAACTGCCATCGTCTTCCGTCGTGTGTTGACTCACGTCGCCGCTTATAAAACTATCAACAAACACTTGCAGTGGTAGGGTATATCGCTCCCTGATTCCAAGATCATCTTCTATCAATTCAGTCATAGCTGCTATATGAGTTTATCGATATTATAGCTAATAAGGCTAGCGGGCGACGCTGCCTTCCCCTCTCTGCCCCCGGACAGCCCTGAGATCCTCAGCGCTGATGTACTGTTGTCGCTGTGCCCCTCGCCAACGTAGTAGCCACACAACGACAACAATAACCAGCACGAGTCACTCCACTGTCCGTCCGTC
Source organism: Nemertoderma westbladi (assembly GCA_032718475.1). Classification (NCBI taxonomy): domain Eukaryota; kingdom Metazoa; phylum Xenacoelomorpha; order Nemertodermatida; family Nemertodermatidae; genus Nemertoderma; species Nemertoderma westbladi. The sequence goes on from JAUCBJ010001196.1 coordinate 4,886, forward strand.
CCAAGGGCTCGAATATACTGGAAATACTTGATACAGATGTAGGGTAACTTTCACAATTGCGACTCGCTACTGTAAACACACTTTAGTAGTAACATTCACCTATAAATACACAAATTCCACATTCCTGCCACAATTTGTATAAATTAGAGCCATTTGTCCATTAGTCAGATGCCTTCCAGAATGCCACGTTATTATTATGTATCCTTAGATACTATCAAGGGGTTATTTATTACGCATGCTATTCAATGGGGTAAGCTTTCTATTGTTCTTTTAACTCACTTCTAATTCTAGCGTGGTTGTTACTATGGTTACATTATGCAAAGCTAGCGGTAGAATTAGGGTATTCCTCAAGCATACAGATCTGGGATGCTATTTAATAGTGACTCTTTAATTGTCAATATTCCCCTTATACATGATTTTATGAATTTTATCGGCTATTGACTGTACACTGGAGATTCTCTCACACTGATATACTTAATAGGGTGAATCTCCGCTCCCATGATCTATTAATTAACGGAATTTTGGGAATGTTTATAAATTCCGTAAAATAGCAATTTATTAAATTCATGAGAGGATATGAATTTCAAATTTGTTCCTGTGAATTTTATTATTTGATATTAAAATAGACACAGTTTTATTCCAGAACAGGTCTGGGGACTCGGATACTTAATTCCAGAAATTTTGTCTTTTAAGGGTATCGGTAAGTACTACGATATCTTAATCGACTAAAATTTTAGAGGATCTAAAGGTTTAACAGATTTGTCAGCATTTTATTATAATAATGCTGTAAATTTTAACAGGTTTTTCTCAGGCTAACAACCTGTTGTAATAAAGATATATCTTTATATATCTCAATCGACTAGATCTTTAAAGGATCTAAGGGTTTAACAGATTTTTCGTATTTCCTTTATATTAACATTTGTTATAACAAACGTTGTGATTATTTAACAAATATTTAATATTTAGGATGGGCACCGATTTATTTCAAAACATGTCTGGGGACGTTAACCACTGATTCTAGAAATTTGTCTTTCAAGTATATCGGTGGGTGCCGCGATATCTTAATCGACTAGAATTTCAGATGGTCAAAGGGTTTAACAGATTTATGGGTCAAAGAATTTAACAGATTTACATTGACAGCGCTACTGTTAAATGGACATCTTTCTACTATATGTATTATTTAAGATACGGTATGAGAGCAATATTGCAAGAAGCAATTTCAGTGAGAAGAGGCAAGTCGTTTCCAAGGTCTACCCAGAGCTTGGTTTAGCCAAGACACGGGGATCTGAACTTTGTATTCCTAATACTCTACTTTACCAATAATACTTAAGTATAGTAGGAGCGGTATATTGTACTTTAATAAGTACTGACATTTCATCTTACTGTAGTCACGTATTTATAGTAGGATACGGACAGTAAGGAAAGAGAAAACAAAATTATTTCTCGCCATTAACGAAATATATTGTACTAAGTAATTAAGTAATAAAATATGAAATATATTGCACTAATCTACTGAATAATCGTTAAAATATTATTCTACTAAATAAACTTAAAGAAAACGATCGTAATAATAGAAATTATATAATAATACGTATATAAATATAAAAATAAACAAATAAAATAATGTGGTCACACACCCACTCCAAACGATGTTACATTGGGGAGTCCCTAGATGTTTGTTGGATTAGGGAGGTGGTCGTGGGAAGAGTCTCTTGCTTTCCATAGTTACCGGACAACTTTCGGTCTCTTTCCAGAAAACATAAACGACCAACCGGGCGATTAAGTTGTTGAGTCTCGAACACAATTTCAGGTTTCTTAAATTTACATCGCATGACGACGAGTTCTACCGATCTCACTAAACCATCATCGGATATATGAGTCTTGATGATACGACCTGTCTGCCACCTCTTACGGGGAAGATCTGATTCCACGATAAGGACCATGTCTCTGGCGCTGACGTTTTCTTGCTACGCAAACCACTTTGTTCGAAGTTGTAGCGTAGGAAGATAATATTTTTCGAAATGGTCAGCGAAACGACGGGATAATAACTGCATAAGTCGGGACTCGATGAGACTGGCATAAGCGGTCTCTCGTTGAGATATGTGGCGATTTCTTCCATTAACGTCCGCAAAAGTTCGTCGGTGAGATACGCGCGGCACGGCACTATATAGTGAAATGCGGTCTTTACGCTACGTATGAGTCTCTCCCAACTTCCTCCCCACCAAGGGGCGTCGGCGGCATTGAAGGTCCAGCTAGATGCTGTTACTCTTATCTGATCGTCCACCTGTCTTTGGTTCCAATCTTTTACGTAAGCTTTAATCTCGTTATTGGCGCCAATGAAATTAGTACCTTTGTCAGATCTCATAGTGTTGCTAGTCCGAAAATGAGCGATTTGTCGGCGTAAACTCAGTATGAAGCTGTTGGTAGATAGATCGTTCACAATATCAAGATGGATCACTCTACAAGTCATACAAACAAAGATGACGCACAATCGCTTGACTATAGTCCTAGCACGATATACTTCAATAGGGCCAAATAAATCCACACCAGTTTTAGTAAAGGGTGGTTCATAACAGCTTACTCGTTCCCTAGGTAATTCTGCCTCTCGCTGTGTTAAAGGCCTACTAAATGCTTTCCTACAGGGTATACAGTTCCTAAGAAGTTGGTTTAGAGCTCTACGGGGCTTATGGAAATAATAGCGAGTTCGAATTTCGGTAACAACTCGTTCTCTACCAGCGTGGTAAAGCTTACTGTGAACATCTACAATCATCTTGATTTGTATTTCATGATTTCTAATGAGTATGGGAGACTTAATGTCAAAGGACAATGGAGCATTGGTTAATCTCCCTCTGACACGTATTAGCCCATCTATCATTGTGCTAGAGAAACGATCCCTTAAGCGCATCTGTGGATTTCTCAACAACAGGAAATACTTTTCGGAATTCTCGTAACATTGCAGGAGTCTCAGTATCTGCTTGTTGGCATCATCATGTTCTTGGTAACTGATCTTCTCAGTCAGAAACCTATCAGGCAGCCGATAAGTGGGAAGGTCTTTGGTAGCATGGACCCTTTCAGCTACTACTGAAGTGGCATAATTAACGATCTTCATCCTAGAATAGTGATGATGGAAACATCTTTTCAAATGGCCTTGCAAAGCCGATTCCAGGAGCTATAATGAGCCATCGCTCTTTGTATGAGAGGAGAGAGTCCTTGTGAGATATCAGGTGTTCCAGATTTCCAATCTCTTTCCCTTATTTCTATGACGGATTTATTTATGGTTCGAGTAACATCCATGGATGGATTCGGATCCACAGTGGCATCACCGGAGGTGTGTAGCACAGACAGATCTATCGCTGGCTTAAACAGCTTTGATTTACTCGTCCGGGTTTTCGGTTTGACTTTCTCCGCTCCCTTGGCCTGTGTGATCTCCGCCGTGGTGAGATGAGGGAGCCATTCCCCCTCTTCTTTACCTAGGAAGTCGGGGCCACCCAACCAGTCTGGAGTGTCTATCAATTCTTGAGGAGTTGCTCCTTTGGAAGCGATGTCGGCTGGATTAATCGTCCCAGGGCAATGTTTCCATTGATCTATATTAGAGCGACTGAGTATAATAGCTACTCTGTTGGTAACAACGACGCTGAACTGACAGACTTCATTAGTTATATACTCCAGAATGAGTAACGCATCAGTCCAATAGACAGTTTTCTCTAGTGGATAGTCGATCTGTTCCGTTATATTCCGGCCAATGACTGTAGGGTATAGTGCCGCCTTTAACTCCGCTCTGGGAACCCGCAGTTTGTTGTTTATTAGGGCCTTGGAGGCGGGTAATGAAACTTTAATTCCATCGGGAGTTTCAACCCTCAGGTAGGCTACTATACCTATTCCAATATCGCTGGCGTCTCCAAAAACATAGTTGATAGGAATACGTGGGGAGAACGTGACCGAAATACGAACAGGAAATCTTAAAGTTCTCGAGAGATGGTAAAGAATCATCCCACTTCATCCACTTCTTTAGCAGTTCTCCCTGGAGTGGATCATCCCACGAGTGGTTTTATTAATATATAATATGCGCCCCACTCGGGGCAAAGGGAAACGAATAATTAATTAATTATAAACATTCAATAAAATCAGAACACAATAAAAGAGGAGGTTTAAAATATATATATTGGCTTAATATAAGTTATGTGGGGTGGTGTGGGGTTGTCACATTGCTGCCAGCTCGGCCAAAGTTGGGCAGTGTGTACAGTTAAGTACATGGTAGCGGTGGTCGCACGGGCCACTACAATATTTGCAGCGACAGTTTATTGCGAGGGGATGGAAACGCTGCGTATGAAGACAGATCACGTGGTGAAAACCATGCGATGTGGTACGCCTAACCACGTGGCGGTTCTGTTGTCCTGGAAGTTTCCAGGTGGACCCTGTGAAGGCTGGTCCTTCCAGATAGCCTTCGCTACGGAAGTTTTCTTCCCGTTCTGCCCGGTGTTCGCGGTATTGGGCGATGACTATGGGATCGAATATGGTTGGAGTTTTACGGAGAATCGATTCGACGAAAGTTTGCTCACCGTCACCAACCATTTTGAGGGCCAAGGTGGATGAAGCAGAAGAGTGTAATCCGAGTAAACGTTTCATATATGTTGCTTTGATTTTGTCGAGTTCCTTGAGATGAGTAACTCTTAGAAATTTACCAAATGCGGCTAGAGCGTAGGTTACGGACGGAGCGATTTTCATGTTAAATACCATAATACCAGTTTTTACTGAGAGCCGTTGCAAATTATGTATCGAGCCTATAATCTTATATGATGTTTCTTTCTTTTCTTTTATATGATTGGAAAAACAGAGTGATGGTTGTAAGATAACGCCCAAATATTTGTATTGCTTTGATATTTCGACAAGTTTACCATTGTATTGGAACCTATCTAATGCTGATAGCCGACCTGCTTTCCTGAATTTCATAATCTTGGTTTTGGTCAAATTGACATCCATTCCGTTTTCAATGGACCACCCATGGAGGGCATCTAAACCTAGTTGGACGTCATCCCGATTGGTGGAGTAAAACACCAGATCGTCTGCAAAGAAGAGGAACATCAGGCATGCCGATGCAGAGCGCAGAGCAGAGGCCAAGTCGGCGATGAAGATGATAAATGTCACCGGTGACAAACAATCTCCCTGTAGAATTCCACGGAGTTGGTGAATTAAGTTGGAGAATCTAAGGCCGTCGAATATGGTTAAATAATTATCTAGTAGGTCCTTTATTATATTATATATTCTCCCTTTGATACCCATCTTATATAACTTGAATAATAATTTTGCACGGCTAACCATGTCGAACGCCTTGCGAAAATCTATAAATGCGGCATAGACAATACGGTTGCTGGTGTTCGAGTTTATAACAGATGATATATCATTCAGGAGTTTGTTTATCGCTTGGGTTGTTGATTTACCTGCAACGAATCCAAATTGTTCGTTGGGGATTTGAAGTGATATCGCTGAACGGATACGTTTGTTAATGATTGAAGTCATAATTTTTAGTAAGACACATAACAAGGCTATTCCTCGGTAGTTGTCTGGGTTGGTAATCGTTCCCCTTCCCTTGTAAAGAATCTTTATTATGCTTTGTTTCCATGTGGTTGGCAGTCTGCCGATATTGAGAATAAGATTGAACAGCACTGTGATATAGCAGAGTAGAGTTGGTAAGCACTGTCTCAGGTGTTCATTGTACAATTTATCCGGGCCGCAAGCTTTCTGGTTCTTTGTATTATTTATAGTGGCCTCAATCTCTTCGCTAGTAAACTCAGCATTGTACCATTCATCCGAGTTGAGTTCGTCGTCTGGGGGGACTGGTATATCCTCACAGTTAGGGGGCGTGTTGGCAGCACCGAGAATGGATTGGAAATGGGTTTCGAGTGGTTTTCGAGCCACATTTGTTGTACCAAGCTCTGAGCAACTAGTATTACTGGGCTAATGAATCCCAATGGATCGAAGTAAGTGCTCAGAATACTCAGACAAAATCCTTTTAGTTCGAACAGGATTATCTCGTTTTTTTCAGTTGAAAAAATAAAATGTCTCTCTCCATGTCCCATTTCAGTCCAAGAGTCTTGGTTTCTGGAAGATCAACCTTAATGAGGTCAAGATCTTTAACACCTCAGTCTTCTACTGGGATCGATTCCAGGAACTCACGGGAGTTACTAGTAAATTTGGTTTGGCAAAATCAACCTCGTTGTAAGCACTCTACCATTCCCTTGGCAACATCCATTGCTTCTTCTCACCAATGGGAGGGACTTTAGATTGTCGTCCATGTAAATATCCCGTTTGATGTTGTCGATAACCGCTTTAGAGAAGGCGTCTCTATTATCATCGGCAGTGGTGCGCACTACCGAACAAGCGTTCGAGGGGCTCGATATGATCCCGAAAGCCTGGATTGTCATCCAGTACTCCACCAGTTTTAGGCACCACAGAAATCATAGGCTATCTCGATCCCTAGCTAATGCTTTAACTTATAGAAACATGCCTTCAATGTCAGAGGCAAAGGCGATTGAATATTGCAGCAGTCGTAATAATATTCCCAACAAAGATTGGAGTAAGTTGGGTCCTGGCAACAGTTCTGAGTTTAGGGATTGTCCTATATAAAGGGTGGAGCCATCAAACACTACCCGGACTTTGTTTGGTTTACCGGGCTTAGGAAAGTAATGGTGTGTCAAGTAATATGTTCTTTCCATTATGGGTGTTTCTTCTGGAACTCGCTCTGCATATCCCTTGTCGATGAACTTCTTTAGTTGCGTCTTATACATCTCTTTGGCTCGACCGTTAGACGTCAAGCGCCGATGTAGCTGTGCGATTCTCTTTTCTGCTAAAGGTCGGTTATTAACGAAGCTGGGTTCTCTCCGCCTAAAAGGCAGACCAATCTCATAGCGACCCTCCTCCTTCAGATAACACGTAGTCGTTTCCTGAATTTGCTTGGCTCTCTCTTCCTCTACGGATAACGCTTTGTCGTCGAAGGCTTTACAGCTTCTTGAGTAAAGAATCGTACCGCGTGTTCATCGCCTATCTCATCATTATATCGCTCTACCACCTCATTGAGTCCGTCATCGTAAGTCAACAGTTCGTTGTTTTGGTAGATAAGGTTTCACAAATTAACTTGGTTTGACCAAGTTTGATTTTCAGTGAGGAGTTCAATGTTATTCTCCTCGTCATATAGAGTCTGTATGTCATTGTTGTCTGAGGAGCATAGAGTTTCCTCAGCTGGGATATCCTCTTCACTTATGGCTTCCTCACACTCACTTACCTGATGGACTTGCTCTCCCTGAGCTCTTTCCTGCAAAGTCCTGTGGGCAGGTCCCGTGAAATACCAACCTACTCTTGTTCTTCTTGCGTAGGTCTGGAGTGGTCACGGTCGAGCAGGCCGTTTTTCTATTGTCTAAAGCGCCTCGTGCGCATTCTGGCCGAGTAGTATCTGTACCCCTGGGTAATCTGTACTGAATCTAGGTATGTTGTATTGCTGGGTAAAATGGTCTTCATCCCAGTTGTAAGGCTCTACTTGGCTAGTAGCAAAGTTCTTTATCGCCACCATTTTAACTCACCTTACACTGTTCTCACCTAGTTCATTTTGGGGAGTGGACAACGATCCAACGTAAAAGTCGGTGGATACCATAGATATCCAAACCTGCATAATGAAATGCTCAGTTTCATACTGAGCAAAGGTTCAGTTTGGTTCGGAACTTTGGTTGACCAACAAAGATGTCTTCGGCCAGGTCCTTATCAATAAAGGAGGGCAGGAGGAGGAGGAGAAGGAGGACGAGTCAAGGAGGGCATTCACTATTAAGCTCTTCCCTATTCCATGTACTCTCAGTTGCACCACGGGGAACTCTCGGATACCGAGAGATGGTGTTGAACTTTTCTATGAAAGCTGTCAATCCGGAATGGATAGTTGGTGTTCTTCTCCCTCCGTTTTGGTCTCATACATAAGGGCTCGATATACGGTTGTATTAATCATGTAACAAGGTTCATTTTCGTCTGAAAATTCATATGTATAGAATCCTTCCATCTCCAAACTATGGTCAGTGTCGTTCACATCACTGAATTGAACATGTAGTTCGGGCTCACTTACTGGAATCGTCCAAGTCTTATCAAATTTGGTGTGTAGCAAGATATGATGTTTCACGCCACACTTAGCACACCTCATGTCTGAGTAACAGGTTTTCCTTTGATGTCCTCACCTGAGGCAATTATAACACAATCATTTATCCCACATGACATCACGTCTATCCTTTAGTTCTTCCTTCAATAATTCTTCACACCCACTCAAGCGATGTGGCCCATCGCACAATACACACTTAGGTTTGATGTTACTTACCTTACCTTAACTTACCTTTGCATTGTATTTTGTATGCTAGCTCTTTCTTCGGACTTCCTACCATGAATTCTCTTGGGAGACGTAGGGGATGTTGTTATCTGTTCCCTCTTGCCACTGTTTCGAGCCTTAGATTTACTTACGTCTTTCCTGACCTTATTTGTGTAATAAGATCTCTCGGTGTCTTTGCCACTGTTTTCATCATGAGACATTTGACTTTCATAATCATCTGTATAACACACTGGTGTTACCTTTCTCCTAGTAACGGGTTTTCCACTTACATTGCTTTCCGGAGTCTTCACTCTAGACTGTTTTATGAGTTGTAGTCTTACCTCTCCATTTAAGAACGACATAAGGTCAGCCATGGTTGGATCTCTATGTTGTTGGTCCATCCAATAGAGAACCTTTTTGTCCCAGCAAGTACCTACTCCGCCCTTTGGCAAAGTTGATGCTATGACTCCTACAACCCTAGAACTCTGGTATTCATGAGACTTACCCAACCAGTCTAACTGTCTACAGATCTCCTGAATCTCATCCGAAAACTCTATAATCCCGCTGCTAAGAAACTTTCAGGGCACTACTAATTTCGCATACAGATATCTAGCTATGTTAGTCCTATTACCATACCTGATGTTAAGTTTATCCCAAACTTGTCTCAATCCATCCAGATGTCCAATAAACTTTAACGCCATTAACTTGGGAGGTCCTTCCAAGCACTCAATGAGGAATCGTAGTTTCTCTCTGCTGGATAGTACGGAGTTTTGTATGTTATCCTTGTAATATTCATTAAAAGGTAACCATTTCATTTCATCTCCATTAAACTTGACGACCTCTCCCACCTTTACCGCTTTACGGGCTTCCGTCCTAGCCATCTGACGTGTGAAGCTTTCTTGAGCCATCGTACTATTTAATATCGAATTATTGGTATATAAATTTCTCGGATTATTATCAGATCGGTATGGGATATCATTATCGACAGGCTTATTAATACTCTTAATAGGGGTGACTATAGGAGTTTCTACTTCACTAGCTTCACTCTACTTCTACTTCACTTCATAGATGCGTGTAGGCTCCACACCTTACGCATGAAATACTTCAGATCTAACAGGCTGACACATTGTTGCAGAGGGTGGTGGTATACCCATTTGTATATTTACTAATTTATCGCGTTCGAGAGCGATATTTTGCTGTACCTCTTGCAGCTCTAACTTACTCTCTCTTACTGTTCCTTTTAACAGTTGAACAGTCCCTTCCAATTCTCGGACTTGTTTAGAGGACTGTATTTTGTTCTCCTCTAATTGCAATTCCTCCATCCCCCGTCATCCTTCCTCCATCCACTCGACCACAGATGCAGGAGTCGCCAACAGTGTAGCTGGATGGAACATCGGGACGACAGGGGACACTCCAGTTATTATCTCTTGCTCGGTGTCAATGACAGTCTGAGATTCTGGCAGTTGCCTACTGGACATAGGTAGTTTGGTACTGTGTAGAGGAAATTTAGAGTTGGGTTCTGGGAGCAAGAGGGTCTCTATTAAAGGAGTAGCTTCGCTAACAGGCCTTTATTACTTCTGGCTCATCTGCTATAGTAGGGAGTCTTTCTACTCTTATAATTTGGGTTGTTGACTCTCTATTACTTAAGTCTGCATTTGCTAGTTCCCTTCTCACCATAGGGGGTAAGTTAGGCAACTTATGTCTGTAGGGTGCTCTTCTACGTCCGTTTGAACGCGCTTGGTTACCATTACTCTTGGAATCAGTAGTAGTACCTTCATCTTCTGGGAGTAGATCGACTCAATAGTTGCATCTGAGTAGCTGCCCTTTGTAATCTTGTAGTAATCTTGTAATCTTGTTTCGCGTGAATGCTCTCCAACTCTAGTTGTACCTTTGCTTCAGCGGCCTTCCTTTCAGCTTCTACTGTGGCGGCTTTGCGTTCTACTTCTGCCGCCGCCACCTTTCGGTCAACTTCCGCCACTGCCACTTTTCTTTCAGCTTCTGCCGCTACAGCTGATGCCCTTTTATCTGCTTCTGCCATTGCCATTGCTGCCTTTGCCTTTCTATCCACTTCTGCCGCTACAGCTTTTAATTCAGCTTCCGCGGTCGCAGCTCGTTTCCGGTCTTCTATCTGTCCTTTCTTTATTTGTTCCTCTTTGTCCATCGCAAGGAGAATGCTTTCATCAAATTTAGCCTGCTCCGCAGCTAATATATCAGCATCTAGGGTGTCCAAAATGAATTTGGCTTCTTCACTATTGGGTTGAAGTCCAGCTAGACTTCTCCTTATCTCTTTGTCACCTGTAAATCGTTGATAATCCGACAGATAGATGTCAATAGCATCCTTCTTCTGAGGTTTTTCAGATACCGCCTCGCCTTCCACATGGGAGAAAGTTGCATCGGTTGATTCTACGTGGGTTATGCGTTCAGTTAACTGAGCCTTCCATTGTGTTGTTCCCTGGACTTTAGCATTCACTCGTTGGAACCAAGTCTTTACTGCCACCTGCAGCGATGTGTCTTGACTTCTCTTCGAGGCCTCTTCAAAGGCTGAAAGGATTAATCTGATCCTCAATAGATGTTCTCTCACTTGGTAAAGCAGTTCTCCCTGCTCTTAAGGTCTCTGTTGTTGTTGAAATATCTGTGCTTCTACTCTTCCCAAGGAGTTGAAGAATCCCTAGACATATCCGTCTGCTGACCTCTTCCATACAGCGGGATCTCGGGTGTCCCTAACTACTCCCATTTGATAAGTTTTCCCAGGCAGCTTCCGATAAGTTAAACGGGAGTCCGGGTCCAGGGAAGTTCCATTGAGTCTCTACAATAGACCTTAGTTCTTCCAACGGGTATCTGGCGTATCTGTCCCTGGTCGATCTCTTATTTCTCATCCAGTCCGCTTGATGTTCTTCTACGGCTATAAGTACTCTAGTGAGCACTACCCCAGGAAGAATTAAAAGTGGGTCAGGGTAAACCGCTTCTTCCATCCTTGATCCGATCTCGGGCGTTAATTCTTTGGTGTCGGAACTAGAGTTACTACGTAGTTGAGAAATAACTTCTCAGTTCGGGTACTGTTGCTGTTTTACAGCCGTCACTTGGTCTCGCTTAACTTGAGCCCTAGTGCCTATAATAGACCTATGGTGCTTCACTAGCCTAGGGTCCGACACCACTACTGTAGGGATGACCTTTCTTACAGTAGGATGGGACTTATACTTTGGTAGGGGCCTTTCCATAGTTTGATCTGGGTTACAGATCGTCCTTTCCAAGAGACTATCTGACAGTGTTTGTTTTGTGTCAGACATAATTTATTTACAGTTGAATGCCTATCACGATAATAACAGTTAAAGTAAGTCTAGGGGAATCAGTATCAACTGTCAGTCTCGTAGTTACCGATATTGCTACTCAATGTACCGTGGTATATATCTAGTATTAGAATACCGTTATACACCTGTAGTATATATAACAGTATTATTACAGACTATGATCAGTCACAGAATACCGGTATATAAGTTTAGCCTAATTTATATAAATATATAATAAGCTTACTGTAAACAACGGTAATGTCAATAATTTAATAATAACTGATTATCCAAATTTTAGGAATTATTTCCCTTTACTTTATGACTGATATTAAGCAGTAGGTTCAACTGATATTAAGACCTAATTGATGTATAACATGCCTATTATTTATAAATCTGATTGAGTTAATTTATAAATATATATATATATAACCATGATGGGTATTGTCAATATTTGAAATAAATGTTATTATTTCCGAGTAAGAAGTCACTACACAGAGGCTGGACGCTCTCAGTGGAGTGCTACTTGTTAGACACTAAATACTGATAATTCTACTTAACTAAGTTACTTATCACTACAAATTACTTACGTATCGGGTTGAGATTACACAATCTCTAAATAAACAATAAACAAGTTATATGTACAATTTTTTAGGATAATTTAACAAGAAATTTACGAACCAGACTAACTAGGAGTTAGAATTTCTGGTTCTTACAAACTGACAGAAAATTACGGTGTTTTGAAACCAATAAAGTAGTATTCAGTACATACATTCACTATAAGCACTACGTACCCGGAGTGTCCTATACCTAGAGATTAATTATCGAAGCCAACTATAGCTAACGGACCTATTAACCATGTTACAACACAAATATTCTGCCTAGGCACTAAATTAACTTTCAGGAAAGCACTGTACTCTAAACCCTAAATTAGGTACTAGCACATATACAACATATAACTAGCATTTAAATATACGTGAACAGCCAAAAGAACCACGGTATCTGCTGGAGTGACCGGAGCACAAAATCACCAGTCTGTCCTACATCAAGCAGTCCTGAAGTAGTACCGGGGTTAATTTAACTATAACAGTATGCATAACAAGCATAATTACTGTAAGGGATAAACTTGGGGACATGATGGTAGCAAATACTTGTATAAACTCTGAATAATAAATATTACGCTTCCCATACAGACTATTCAAATAAAACACAGACCAAATGCTGGTAGACTACTGTCAAGCCTAAATAAACCACAGTATATACAATCTCCGAAATGGTTAGTTAGAGGGTTTACCTTATAGCACTGGATGCTTCCACTTTCCTAACTAGCACTTTATCGGAAAGACACTCTACATACACTGCAATCACCTCAGACCTAACAACAGTCAGACAACAATCCGGCCTACAAGTTATTTATACAATCTGAGCAGGCTTACACGCCTTCTGCTCAATATTACACTTAAACGGTAAATAAAACCAACAGAAATAAGTAAAATCCTAATAAAAACCAGGGCTGCAGTCCCCGATTAAATATTAAGACCTACCGGTATATAATTATCACAATCGAACTAATACTGCTGTAAGTACCGGTTCGGGTTAGGCCTACATTTACTGTCCAACCAGTATGTTTTGGGTTTATTGCCTACTGGGCAATAAAGAAACAAAATCTATTAATGTTTGCGCTTTTTGAAGTTTAACCTGCCAATTTAAATGTGCCTTTAATTATAAATCGACTTTTGCCCTTACCAATTACCTGGTGTACTGAATTTACATCCGCCGAAGCCAGTCCGTGCGCGGCGTATGACCCACTGTGTGGTAGACTGGATTCAGGTCCAGAGAAAGTTATTGCGGTGTAGGCTACTTTGTATTATTCGATTGATCGCTACTATATAATCTCCGACAACTATATTTACTTTTGGGGAAATATTAACAGTTCCTTTAGGATGTGGCGCTTTAAGTATAAAACAGAGTTATGACTTACACAAATCATAACTAGATAGCTATGGAATCTCGTAAATAGCGCATTCTTTAGGAGATGCTTTATTAACCTTCACACGACTTCACACTACTTCACACTAATTCACACTAATTTGCCGACCGTCACTGATTTTGATCATATATAAGGAGGATTGCAACTGACACATGTAGGGATTATGAAATAGCATTTAATTCACAGAAAAACCACTATAATTTGAGTCACAGTTGCTACCGGTAGACCCTTCTGCTTACCTCAGTAATTAAGAAAGTTGAGGGGTTTACGATTATTTATCGGTATTCTCCATATATAACATCCATTAATATAAACAGCAATTAACAACAATATAGAACAGCATTAAAACAGTGCAGTGAACAGAGTCAGTATGTGTTATAAGAGTGTTAAGATGCCGCATGAAATGCGATATTAAGGTGCATTAAGTTAAGTAAGGTTAATACATTTACGTTCTTATAACTCCAGCCATCAGATGTTCTTGGGCCAAAGTCTGAAACGTCTGTACTTAGTCCAGATCCAGAAAGGAATTGGATTCTCAGAAAAACCATAACTGCGCATGCGCCAATTTCCATAGGTAGGTCTCTATTGGCATAACTGGGAAGATTGCTCTGATTGGCTGAATAGGCTCAAACAAAGAAACCTCCATGTACACAAAGAATCAGCTGACAGATTTCGTCATCTTGGTTATAATTTCTGACCGATGTGTAGTTGAACAATTTTAGGCCCTTTTAGAGTATTCAGCGCATTGCATAAAAATGACTTGTTATGTCCACAAAAGCTTTTACACGTATTTCCCAACCAACCAACCAACAAGCCGCATTTAGGCTATTTTCTTATTTCAGGGTTTAAGACCTGTATTATATTGTAGGGTTTTATTTTTGAAAATATCCTATATATAATCTCTTGCTTTAATCACAATTAATCATTTATAATGGTTTTAGTTTAAAAGTTTTTACTTTGTTTGATTTACAATAAAATAAATTAAATAATGTCTTCCAATTCCGATATGGTTATGCCAATAGTAAGACATTCATTTTTTGCAGAAGGTGGCGATCCGTATATTATTATTGATTATACAATTTACCGTCGGGGAGAAGATAAATATAAAATCGATTTTTCTGAAAAAGCGAGGAAAGTTTTAAGCACAATTGATATTGATGCTTCTGAATATACCATTCATCTCTTAGATTACAACCTAAAAGTTGATCATGAGGGAAAATTAATCAACATCTTACTATTTATCAATGATAGATGGGTTAATTGTTATTACACAATACAACGAAGCTGGTGAAAAGTTTGAAATACAGCTAAATTGGCATATTCCATACAAAATTATGTCTTTCTTTATTGTAATGATTTTAAAAGAATCCTTTGTTGAGACTGATGAATCAACAGATAATGTTGAATTTGTCGATAATATCATCGATTCTTGACTTTTTCCGTTATATTATAAATATTTTATGATTATTTTTAAAATTTTCATTTTCTTAACTATGAAAAAAAAATCAAATTTTAAATAATCTAAAATTGAAGTAGTATTTGTATATACAGTATATCAGATTTGTTTGATGTGTATTGCGGTAATTATTTTCAATTTACTTTAAGATTTGGAAAATGGATATTTTAACCCTATTAGTACCGGGCTATAAAATGTTGTACAAATACCGGGGGGGGGGGGGGGGTCATATTGACCCCTCCCTCTAAAATCTACAAATATTTACGAAAACGTCTGATTTTTTGTTTGTACGTAGGTATCACTTGTCTGGATCCGACCGAAAAAAAATTTTCGAAAAAATGTACTGGGGTGGTTATATTGCAGGACCAAAATTACAAGTAGTGCACAATTTTCACCAAATTTGAAAGTTACATTTTCGGCTAATTATTTTTCAATACAGGTTTTCTGGGGTGCAAAATACATTGGAAAATATTAAAAAATGATATGATTACTATAAATGGCTGTTTAGTCCTCTCTGCGTAGGAAAAAAATGAAAAAAAACAAGTAACCAGCACTTTTCAGTTAGAGCACAAAATTTTTAATTCACTTATACGATGCTATAAATTCACATTTTCAGGTTTTCGAGGGCGCTGATTCTAATGGAATACATTTCTAATATGCCAGATCATTGCTACTTGTATTTTTCGGCGTAATTTGGCAAATTTTGGTGCTAGCACCAAATTTCGTACCCATCACCAAAAAGTACACGTTTGCGATGTCCAGTGTTGTTTTTATTGATTCCATCGGATTCAGGACCCTCATAAACCCGTATAACGCAAGAAACAAGGTGATACTATCTACTTATCAATTTGCATATTTTCCAAAATTTGGTGCTGGCACAACAATTTTCACCCACCGGCGAAAAATACAAGTTTGAGAACTCTTATGAAATTTTTACTGATTCCATTGAATTCAGAACCATCACAAACCCGTATAACGCAAGAAACAAGGTGACACAATCAATTGATATATTTGATGGTTTTCAAAATTTGGTGCTAGCACCACATTTTGCCCCCACATCCGAAAAATACAAGTTTGAGATGTCTAGTTCGATAATTATTTTTCCATTGAATTCAGAACAGCCATAAACCTCTAAAACGCAAGAAATAAATTGTCACAAGAAATTTTATCTATTGAATGGATTTTCAAAATTTCGTGCTAGCACCAAAATTTGCACACAGCACCGAAAAATACAAGTTTGATACGCTTGGTGCAACTCGTATATATTTCATCGAATCCAGAAACCCAAAAAACCCCAATTGCGTAAAAAACAAGTTTCAAACGATCAATTTACAAAATTGACTTATTTCAAAATTTGGTGCTGGCACCAAAATTTGGCACCCACCGAAAAAAACAAGTTTGAAATTTCTAAATCTATTTATATGCTTTCCATCAAATTTCTAACACCAAAAAACCGGTGTAAATCAAAAATAGAGATGTTACAATTCATATTTAATGAAATGTAATTTTCAAAAAACGTCTCAAAAAAAGTGCCAAAAGTAGGGTTAAAAAATGGTGCTATAACTCGAAAAGTACCCAATATTTTTGAAAACGGTTTTCACTGCTAGGAAGACAATAGATTTTTAGGAAAAGTCATAAAATTTCAGATTCCCAACTGCGTTTGTTTCAGAATTATAATAAAAAAACCACGGGGGGGGGTCATATTGACCCCCCCCGGGTTTAATAGGGTTAAACGAAAAATGTTCGGTTTGCTATTCTAAATTATTGCAACATCGAGATTATTATAAATGTGAAAATAAACATTGCGTGAGATGTATTGTACAATATTCCGAAATGAATAATTATTGTTCTAAAATTTGTCCTATTTGTCGCGTACCCATATCTAAGTTAAATATGAAGTTGGCGAGATACGAACCCTATTATTGGAAAGAGCTACGAAATATAACTTATATTTCCGCACAAAGTAATGATCCTGGAGATTTATTTACAATATTGGAGAATATTTTTTATAGAAATGTAGTAAGAAGGTGTTGCTACTATGTCCCTTATTTTTTCAACAGCGGGACATTGAAATATCATTAGCGCAAAATTCCAGGGAAGTGATTCCTGGACTGCTAATATTACCTATCATTATCTCGCATATAATGATGCTAATACTCATTGAATTACATTGATTAAGTCTATACTACAATCGGAAATAGCGCCTATAGTTGCGAGACATAGTTGTGTCACATGTTTATTAAATATACAGTACTAATATTGTAGTTGCATCAATTATTGTTATATACATAGTAATAGTGATGGTTATTTATGTTATATTATAATATATTGTTGATATTTCTTAATAATAATAATAAATGTCTGACTTTATTTCATGACCATATAATTTAAATTTACAAATGGGAACGAGCATGATAATTTCTGGTCCATCTGGTTCAGGTAAATCTACCTTTGTCAGCAACTTAATTAAACACAAGAATGGTTGCTTCAACGAACCCCCCTTGTGAGTATTGTATTGTTATGGGAGCAATCCCCCAACTATTCCTGATATTACTCACCTTTACAAAGGTTTGCCTGAAAATATAGACAGTTTAGTAAATAGTCGAGATTTATTAATTATAGACGATTGATTAACAGAAACCGAGTCCAGTACAGCCTTAACTGTATTATTTACTAAGGTTGCTCATCATTCCAATATATTTATTTGTTTCATAACGCAAAACATGTTTTACGGTGGGAAACATAACCGCACAAGATCAATTAATAGCCATACCTTAGTATTAATGAAAAATCCTCGAGACAGTTTATCGGTTTTTGTTAGCGAATCAATTCCGCCTCACCAAACCCCATAAAGTGAGCCATAAAGCAATATTGGGAGCACGAGGTTGATTACCAATATCAACCTCGTGCCACCCCAATAAAGTGGGAAGGGAAGGAGAAACACACAATAGGGGTCAGGGGCCAAACCCCTAACCGAGAGAGAACACAGGGAGTGAAGGGAAACACTCCAAAGGGTGCCAACAGGGATATTAGCCAATGGGGGGAAGGCATCGGCTAGGTAATGTAATACGGCCAAACCGTGCAATATATATTACCAGTTGACTGCATCAGTTATCTCAGTTATCAGTTAGTCAGATCAGTTAGGGTGGAGCGGCAACATCTATTACCGTCCACTACCGCCACCACATCATTCAATCAGTGTTTACCGGTATATCAGTTATCATCAGTTTAACCGTGCTTGCATTACTCATTTTATTATACTTATACTTATGAACTCCAGAACTCTCAACTTAACTGACCCTTTTCATACATACGGCGGGGACGCGTAAATAGACAAACCCAACGGATAAATCGGGATCCGTAGATCCCGTCACAGTAATAGATACCAACAGCCCGAACTGACTGCTAGCCACCAGAGGACAAAGGATGAGTCGAGAAGAGAAGACGACACCGCCGCGGACCCCGGGCGACGATCTAACGATCCGTGAGGCCGCGACGCGACGATACGGACCCACGACACCAGTCGATGCTACGTCGATCACGTCGACGCAGGTTGACGCCACGCCAACGAGCAACCCGGCGAACCAATATGTGGGGGGTCGTCTACAGCGAGAGGACGAGTTTGGAGAGGAGAGAGACGAGTCGACACAGGGCGGCGGTCGATATGCCGATGTCGCCGGCCAGCCACAGGCCGAGGGCGACGGACGGCCCACCGGAACGGCAACGGTGGGGCCGACGGTACGACGCCGAACCCGGAGGGAGAGAGGAGATGTCGACGACGAGGACGTCGGGGTCATCCAGCTCCGACGAGCCTACGCCGCGACCCGGGAGCAGCTGAAAGAGAGCAAGGAAGGGGCTGAGATAGACCAGGTGAAGTTGAGGAGACGACTAGGTGAGTCGAACAGATACTTTGATTACCTAGTGCGTTCTGGGCAGGAAGAACTGGCCGAGGAGAGAGCGAGAGGGGTTGCCTTCGAACTGTTTGGGCTATGGGAACGTAGGGGTATGGGGCCTGGTGTAGTGTACATAGGGCCATACTTAGTCAATGCCAGGGAAGTTAAGTTAGTGGGTTGGGCGGGACCGCACGAGGGCGAATCCGAGGTTAGCTCCGAGGATTCGGCCTCGTCGGTCAGCGAGGACCCCGGAAAGCGGGGGAAAGTTAGTAGGACGGAGGGGCGGCGGGAGTCCGTCGCTACTGATAAGTCTGCTACATCCTCCGCAAAAGAAAGAAGGGTGCAGGAGATAAATCTGGCTGCGTATGAATTAAAAACTAGAGAGATATTAGAGAGAACTAGAGAGAAATTAGAGTGGATAATGGGGAGAAGGAAGGAGCAAGAGAGTGAACGCGAAGAGCGTGAGGCAAGAGAACAGAGCGTGCGGTACACGTACAGTACGTACAGCAACCGTACGGGTGAGGGGGGTAGTAGTACTGCGTTAGGAAATATTGGTATTAATAGTACCGTAGTAAATAACCCTAATCCCTTTATTACAGGAAATATTTTACCCGGTAGTAGTAATTTAAGTTTAAATTCAAATAATAATATTAATTCAAATATTCAGAATAATCAAAATAATTCAAATAATTCGAATAGCAATTTAAATTTTGAAAATAATAATAATTCTAACTTAAATAATTTAAATAATAATCCCGTTTCAAATTCTAATAATTTAATTGATTTAACAAATAATATTGGGAATGGTGCTATTAATGTGAACGCGTCAGACGTGTATAGCCCGGCAGACGGCGGCCTGGTAGGCCACGTAGTTAGTAGGCAGGAAGTGGCAGGGTTGCGCCAACCCGACGGCGGCCTGGTAGGCCACGTAGTTGGTAGGCAGGAGGTAGCGGGGTTGAGCCAACCCGAGGTGGGCCTGGTAGGCCACGCAGTAGTAGAGAGAGAGGCGGGGGTGAATAGACCCAGCCGTAGTAGAGACAGTGTGTCGACTAGAGAGGGGTGTAGAGACGAAGTAAGAGATATTGAAGTTAGATGTGGCGGGTGGGGGGGGGGCTACGGGCGCCCCACCACATGAGATTAGCGGCGAGAGAGGGGGGGCAGAGAATGCCCCACAAGAGGGGTGTAGAAGTGTAGTAAGAGGTAGTGAAGTTAGAAGTGGCGGGTGGGGGGGGGGGGGGGGGGGCTACGGGCGCCCCACCACGGAAGATTAGTGGCGAGAGAAGGGGGGTAGAAAATGTCCGACAAGAGGGACGCAGAAGTGTAGTAAGAGATAGTGAAGTTAGAAGTGGCGGGTGGGGGGGGGGGGGGGCTACGGGCGCCCCACCACGAGAGATTAGTAGCGAGAGAGGGGGGGCAGGGAGTGTCCCACAGGCGTCGGCGGATAATGCGCGGGCCGAATTAGGTAAACCGCAACACCCGGCGATGGAGAATAATAGGGGGATTGCGAGTATCCCCAGCGGCGTGCGATCGAGCAGAGAGAGACAGGTTGACGTCGCGAGAGGGCGGGCGACGGAACGTCGAGCCCAGTCAGAAGAGAGAAGATTAGTAGAGTTTAATAGAGAGGTCGAAGATAGAAGAAGATTAGCAGAGTTTAACCGAGAGGTCGAAGAGAGAAGAAAGGAAGATAATAGAAGAGTCGTTGCTAGGAGCAACCGGAGAGCGAGGACGGATAGCGAGCCGTCGATAGTAGAGATGGAGTTAGGGAGTCAGTGGGGTCGAACTTCGGGAGATTGCCGTCACCCCGGAGAAACGCACCGCACACCAGGAGAGCGGTACAGGACGTACCGGTACGAAGAAGAGAACAGGAGAGGGGATCGAGGGGAAACTTCCCGACGGGATGTAGCTGCCGATCGAGAGTACGGTAGTCGCGGGGAGATTCGAGATTCGCGAAGAATAAACTTCGGTTCGGAAGGGCACATGCAGACTGCAGGACATACTGTAGGCCTTACTGCACATACTATTATAGGCCATGCTGGGAGAGATAGAGTAGGCGATAGGGTAGCGCGAACGACGGGATTAAACCCGGAAGTCGCGGAGTACATACCGGTAGGTAGGCGAGAGGTAGGTAGGCCTATATCGGTACAGCAGCATGACTATAATACACAGGGACATAACATATATCCAGGGGAGGGGAGAGTTATTGTAGATAGATGTATGGGCCCCAATATATTAACATCAACCCCAGTACCAAACATACCGGTGGGGGGGGGGGGGGGGACAGGGTGACATTCCCCCATCACAATATCAACAATATACCCCAATAGGAGCGAGAACATCGAACCCCTTGGACGAGAACAGATTGTGCGACACGGAAATATGGAGGGGGCCGTTACCCCCAATGATATATCCGACGCAACAAATAAAGTCAACAACAGATAGGACGAACGGACCGCACCCAATAGGAGAATCTGTACAACATCCATCGAACCCATTGGAAGCGCAAGCGATGGGAATGGCCACATTAATCGATGCATTAAAGACCAGGATCGAGTTACCACCAGTGGAGCCATTTAAATTCGATGGAAGTAGGCCGGAAGAATACCTGCAGTTTCGGCGCATGTACAGCAACGAGATATTAAGTAAGAACTTGACGCAGGCGGAGTGCCTAAAATATCTGCAAGTATATACAGGAGGCCCAGCATACGACATCGTGAGGCAATACCAGGGCATCGAGGGCGGCTTCACGACAGCATGGCGGGCGTTAGATAGGGAGTACGGGCACCCAGCCAAGATCATCCGGCAAACCCTGAGAGGCATAACATCGGATGGCCTACAGGATAATCCCGTTAGCATAAAGACCTTTGCGAATAAGGTCGAGAAGGCGTTAATCGTACTGAAGACGCTAGACGCACCATACGAACTCAACGCGTCTAACAACATCACCACGATAGCGCAGGCACTGCCGATCTGGCTGCGGAGAAAGTGGAGGAAGATCGCCTTCTCCACTCGAGAGAAGAAAGGTGCGGAACCGGGCCTAGAAGAAATGTCGAGCTTCCTAAACTATGAAGCCGAATTAATTACAGACCCAGTCTATAGTGAGGATAGTTTGGGGAAGGCACCAAAGACCGAATACAACAGGCCTGGACCCGAACATAATCCGACAGATCCATTCTCGAGAGTAGGACAGTCGCTACCACATGCGGCCACACAGGGGGCTGCTAGCCCACAGTTAGCTGGGAGTAGGGCCACACCGTGGCAGGGACAGAAAGAAAATAACACCATAAATAAACACAATCCCAATATACCCAGTAGGCCGAGTACAGACAACCAAAACACTAAATCGGTACATATAAACCTACGCGCGATACGTGAGGGACTATACAGGGAACGCTATAATCCAGGATTCGAATGTCAATTACACCGGGACGGAACCCATAAGACCAGGAGTTGTAAGCACTGGCAAGCGTTGCCCAAACAAGATCGTGTAGCCTACACAGACGCAAACGGACTATGTCATCGATGTGTGGTAGAAGGACACAGATCCGGAGAGTGTAGAGAAACAGCAGCAAGAGAGGAGGAGACTGGAGGCCAAACAGCAGCTACAAGCACTACAGAAGAGGAGAAGAAGAGAAAAGTACTACTCGGGGTAGTACCAGTGAAGATATCAGGAGAGGGCGGTCGATCAGTAACGACATTAATGCTGGTCGACAGCGGAGCAGCCTTCACGCTGGTGGAGAACTGGGTGGCCGAAGAGATAGGGCTAAAGACGAGGCCGAACAGAATGGCGGTAACTACCGTCTCGAGTAAAGATGAGGTCCTGGAGACGAGGACGGGGCGGTGCAGGATAGCAGCGATTGCACCGGGATGCGACTATGGGGCGACGATCGACCCCATCCACGTCATAGAATCGATAAACATCAACGCCAGGCGACCAACCAACATTGAGGTCGAGCAGTATAGATTCCTGGACGGTATCGATTTCTCAATACCAAAGGTGGACGTTAGGAAGGTGTCCATTATAGTAGGAATGGACTGCCCGACGGCCCATGAGAGGATGAAGACGGTCTTCGGCGAAGACAGGCAGCGGGACCCGACGGCGATCCTCACGCCGTTCGGATGGACGCTTAGCGGCCCAGTTAAAATCAACATCCCATGCAGTGTGACAGAGACATCTGGGTGCATGATACCAGGCACCGAAGACGCAGAGGAAGTAGAGGAGAAACGAGAGATAGTAGAGCCAGATAGGGAGGTGACAGTAAGAAAGTGGGCAGAGGAGAGTAGGTTTCCCAGCAAGCATCGGTATGGAGATGGAGCGGAGCGGACGGCGAGGTGTCCGGAGGACAACACTCCGGGGGAGTGTCCAGAGGAGTGTCCGGAAGAGACGCAGGTCCGGTTTGGAGGCATACCGACAAGGGGGAAGTCGAGAAGGAAGGCAGGATGGAAAGGGATAGGACTACTATTGTACCTTCTGTTCTGCCTGTTCTTTCACTTTCTATTCATTCTGCCGGCGGGAGACAACAAGGAGAGAGGTGGCATTTTGATGCCAGGAGATGAGCTAGTTAAGAAGGCGGCGGAGAGACCCGATTTCAGGGTGGCAGAAGAGGGAGAACCAATTCCTGGTGAGATGGAATTGGCGAAGAGAGTGCGGCGAATCCTACAGGACCTACAAGAGCAGCAGTGGGAGAGTGCCTGTTGGAAGAATCGCCCTAGTTAAGAGGTTTAGTCGTCCAATATTTTGGACTGAGGGGGGTGGGAATGAGGGCGAGACGCCCTTCCCACAAAATATAATTATTTAATTTAAATAAATATTAATAAATAATTAAATAATTAAAATAATAGTTAGTAGAAGTAAGAAGTAGTTAGAAGATAGGAGAGTAGAGTTAGAAGGCGGCGGGGCAAGGGAGTGTGGCATATTGTCATGCCACGAGTAGTAGTAGTGGGGTTGTGGGCACCGTAAGCGCCACGTAGAAGGAGAGTAGGTTAGAAGGCGGCGGGGTAAGGGAGTGTGGCATATTGTCATGCCACGAGTAGTAGTAGGGAGGTTGTGGGCACCGGAAGCGCCACGTACAAAGTAGTAGCAGAGAGTGGTTGTGGGCACCGCAAGCGCCACGTAGAAAGTAGTAGCAGAGGGTGGTTGTGGGCACCGCAAGCGCCACGTATAGAGTAGAAAGGGGTAGACCAAGTATAGTTAGAGTTAGTAGAGAGTTAGAGGGTTTTAGTTAAAGTAGTAGTAGAGTGGTTGTGGGCACCGTTAGCGCCACGTAGATGGAGGTAGAGTTAGTAAGAGGGTACGTAGTACCGGTTGTGGTTGTGGGCACCGTTAGCGCCACGTAGATAAAGGTAGAGTTAGTAAGAGGGTTTTAGTTAGAAGTAGTAGTAGAATGGTTGTGGGCACCACAAGCGCCACGTAGATGGAGGATTTTAGTCAGAGTTAGAAAAGAGTTAGTAGACTTAGCAGAAAGTTAGAGAGTTCTAGTTAGAGTTAGTAGAAAGTTAGCTAAAAGTAGTAAGAGTTAGCAGAGAGTAGAGTTAGTAGTTAGTAGAGTTAGGAGTTAGTTAGAGTTAGAGAAGTTAGATAGTTAGCAAGTTAGACCTTAGATAAGGTAGATAGTATGATAGCACGGGGGTAGCATTAGAGGTCAGGGCCTTAAAGAGTGACAGGGAGTAGAGAGGAGATAGTGAAAGGAACTGTTGGCGAGAGAGAAGAGTGCGATTCAGGTGTGGGGAGAGGGTAAGAGTGAGTTGAGTCAGAGAGCGGAGTTAGAGTGGTGAGAGTGTTGGGGAAACAAAAATTGTGTGAGAGAAGCGCACGATCGGCCCGACACGAGACACCAGAGGGTAGTGACATCATACCCATAGGGAGCGGCCTGGAAAGCCGACTCCAAGAAAATAACTCCACCCCACACCCGATAATAGGTCGAGTTCCAGCGGAATTGAAGCGCACTTAGTGGTTGATGCTATCTTCTCACCGGGAAGATAGCATGGGGGGGAGTGTTAGCGAATCAATTCCGCCTCACCAAACCCCATAAAGTGAGCCATAAAGCAATATTGGGAGCACGAGGTTGATTACCAATATCAACCTCGTGCCACCCCAATAAAGTGGGAAGGGAAGGAGAAACACACAATAGGGGTCAGGGGCCAAACCCCTAACCGAGAGAGAACACAGGGAGTGAAGGGAAACACTCCAAAGGGTGCCAACAGGGATATTAGCCAATGGGGGGAAGGCATCGGCTAGGTAATGTAATACGGCCAAACCGTGCAATATATATTACCAGTTGACTGCATCAGTTATCTCAGTTATCAGTTAGTCAGTTCAGTTAGGATGGAGCGGCAACATCTATTACCGTCCACTACAGCCACCACATCATTCAATCAGTGTTTACCGGTATATCAGTTATCATCAGTTTAACCGTGCTTGCATTACTCATTTTATTATACTTATACTTATGAACTCCAGAACTCTCAACTTAACTGACCCTTTTCATACACACGGCGGGGACGCGTAAATAGACAAACCCAACGGATAAATCGGGATCCGTAGATCCCGTCACAGTTTTAAATTTTGTGAAGTAGATGTTATCCGGGCAGACCAAATTTTTAGTAGATTCCTATCTAGATGCGACTATTGAGACATTTTCGCATTTCTTAATTGATTTACGACAGGAAATACCCGAACATTTAAGATTTAGATCGGATATATTTCGTAATCATAATTGTTACATTAAAAATTACATTGACTATAAACGTAGCGATAATAATAATAATAATTAATATTCATATTTTGTAAAAATTTTCAAAAATGTTGCAACAATGAATAGACTTGTGCAGAAATATCGTAACGAATTGGAATTTCTATGCAGCGCTACCCCTCAACAAAGAACTTATTATATTAACCATACCGCGAGTAACAAATTAATACGCCTCATTGTAAATACTGCATTAAATGTTCTAAAAGGTAACGTACAGTTGACCCCCATTCATTTAGAAATATTCGTCGTTATAAAAAGGTATTAAAATCACTCAACCGCAAAACAAAAAATATATCAAGTTACAGAAAAAAGTTCACCAATCAATCTGGTGGTATACTTCCGTTTCTAATACCCCTACTCGGCATTGGTGCAAAACTCGCCGCTGGGGCTGGTGCCGCCGCCGCTGGGGCGGCTATTGCGAAAAGAATTAACTGTGGACGGTAATAATAATAATAATAATAATGGTTAAAATGGGAGTAACATTTAGAAAATTATATTTAGTATCGAGTAAACCATTAGCTACTGATTTAAAACCTCAAGATATACCTAGAGTAAAATACAAAAAGAAAAAGAAAATCATCATCTTCAAAGAAAATAAAAAAATTTCAGCTGTTTTTACGGTGATGCCCTTTATAAGAGATTTGAATATACATATTACTTGTGGTTGTCGAAAAGATGCCTCGCAAGATGAGACCGATTTTAAAACGGAGCTTAGACAAAAAACTGTTAAGAATTTATTCAGATCCTTCATCACCTGCGGGTTTTGCAAGTATTGCAAAATTAGCAAAAGCGGCAAACATCAAACCATCTCAAGCCCAGAAATGGTTAAGCAGACAAAAGACATAAACCCTTCACGCACCACATAGACATCATTATCCAACATCTAAAATATTTATGGGAGAGTTAAAAGATATATATATGATAGATCTGGTGGACATGCAGCAATATAAATCTCAAAATAATAATTATAACTATATATTAACATGTATTGATGCCTTTAGTCGGCTTGCTTTCGCCTCCGGTATGAAAACAAAAACAGGTATTGAAATTATTAGTATATTGCAACAAATATTCCAGAACGGTAAATCAAACAGAATAGCGACTGATCAAGGATCTGAGTTTCTAAATAAATCTGTGAGGATATATTTAGATACTATTGGTGTACGGTATTACGTAATGTACTCTGTGAATAAGGCGGCTATAGTCGAGAGATTCAATAGAAAATTAAAAACAAAAATGTTCAAAATTTTCACACAACGTGGGAATAATGTTTGAGTAAAAATTTAACCAAAGCTTATTTTCGCTTATAATAGGTCATTTCATAGAACTATACAAATGACACCCATTGAAGTTAATAAATTTAATGAAACTGAATTAATTAATAGATTATATGGGAAATATAGACAGATTAATCACAAGAAAATAAAATTTAAAGTAGGTGATACAGTACAATTATCTATTGCTCATACTGCTTTTGCTAAAGGCTATCGAGAACAATGGACTCGTGAATTATTTATTATTCATTGGGTCAGATTGGATAGAGTACCGGCGGTAATATTTGATATTAACCCTATTAAACACGGGGGGGGGGGATCAATATGACATTTTGCGTGGTTTTTTTATTATAATTCTGACACCAACGCAGTTGGGAATCTGAAATTTTATGACTTTTCCTAAAAATCTATTGTCTTCCTAGTAGTGAAAACTATTTTCAAAAATATTGGGTAGTTTTCGAGTTATAGCACCATTTTTTAACCCTACTTTTGTAACATGTTTATTTTTGATTTACACCGGTTTTTTGGTGTTAGCAATTGGATGGAATTCATATAAATTGATTTCGAAATTTCAAACTTGTTTTTTTCGGCGGGTACCAAATTTTGGTACCAGCACCAAATTTTGAAATATGTCAATTTTGTAAATTGATTGTTTCAAACTTCTTTTTTACGCAATTGGGGTTTTTTGGGGTTCTGGTTTCGATGGAATATATACGAGTTGCACCAAGCGTATCAAACTTGTATTTTTCGGTGCTGTGTGCAAATTTTGGTGCAAGCACGAAATTTTGAAAATCCATTCAATAGATAAAATTGCTTGTGACAATTTATTTCTTGTGTTTTAGAGGTTTATGGCTGTTCTGAATTTAATGGAATATATAATTATCGAACTAGACATATTAAACTTGTATTTTTCGGAAGTGGGTGCAAAATGTGGTGCTAGCACCTGTGTGTTGGTCTCCACAGTTTCTACATACGTTTTCCAAGTTGGTTGGTTGTGATTTAGCGGTACTTTGGTTTCCGTCTGGAAGAGTTTGAGTGGGACCGATTGTAAACCGATGTTATCTTGTCAATGGGTCGGCCCCAGCCAATAATTAATTATTTACATTTTGTTCACTTCCATTGTCTGAGCGATCCGCACACAGTTCACCAACTTGGGCTGTGGAAGAACCTAGGAGTCCTTGTGCAAGATTCCTGCTGTGCGAGATTCCTTCTTATATGAAATATTAATGTTCATTTTAATTCTTATAAACTCTTTAGAATTATTTCTTACTTTTTATATTTATATTATGATATCGATATTATAATGATATTTATCTTATACGTATATTATGTGCATTATAGGCCTATATACTTTTATTACACATTATATACTTTTATTACACATTATATACTTTTATTACTGTATATATTTATAGTCTCCGAGCATAAATTGAATTGTTAAAAAATAGTAGTAATAATTCCCCAAATTTGTTTTAATGCAGTATACAACCAAGCTCTTGGACAACCTACTGGTCAAAGCAGTGAGTTTCGTCTTCTTCCGACGACTACTTCCGATGACTCTTCTTCCGCCAAGGCAGTGGATGGCAATGTGAATGGAGAGTGGAGCCAGGGTAGTTGTATGCACACCTGTTGGTCGCCATCGGAATGCGGCGATACAATTCATTGGTGGTGGGTTGATTTAGGTGAAGAGATACCTGTTGGGGAAGTCAAAGTCTATAATCGTGTAGACACCTTCTCTACCGACAAGATAATTGGAACTAGGGTAAAGTGGAGAGATTTACTTAATTAATATAATATACCTCTATTAATTTTAGATGAGGACACTTCAATTAATACATCAATGAATCCTGCCCCCATCCTTGGGACCACGGATACTGCAAATAAATCCGGACGGTCTCTACGACGTGCCATTCATTTTTTAATTTCTGGAAAAGACAGATAAAATAGCTACCAATGTTTATAAACATTAATCAATACAAAAACACACTAAAAAATGTTTAATTGTTTTAACTCGACCCTGTATCATATATCCGGCTGTCTACCGATGTCTGCCACTGCAATCAGACAGTGTATGGGCACACAGGTACGCACGCTGTCATGCCCCAACACTCCATTGCAACTGGCCTTCCGCCTCTCCGCACAACACAACTACGATAACAAGGTTGGTCCACATGCAGGTTTGCTCGGTGGCTACCACCAAGCAACTCGTACCTTTGAATTGCCTA
The DNA here is from genome assembly GCA_032718475.1 of Nemertoderma westbladi. Classification (NCBI taxonomy): domain Eukaryota; kingdom Metazoa; phylum Xenacoelomorpha; order Nemertodermatida; family Nemertodermatidae; genus Nemertoderma; species Nemertoderma westbladi. The sequence goes on from JAUCBJ010001196.1 coordinate 34,092, forward strand.
AGTGGTACTCGATCATGTCATTTGCTTATGACCCCCGAGCCCTCTGCTCGCGCATAAACATTTGCCAACCGACACTTACGGACCAGTTCAACGGTATGTTTGTCGCCAGTTGCCTGAGTCACCAATCGAAGTCCCTTGACGTTAGGAGGAAACGAATTCTGGAATTTTACAACATCCCATGAGACACACGGCTATCACACCACAAATCATCAATACCACTACGCTCGAATAACACTACACGTGATCCGACCTACACTACTGGTATCCTTGGCACATACCTTAGTCACTATTTCTCATTAATTTTGGTGATCTTCTGTTACTGTTGCTATTTTATTTAATTATTGTGTATGTTCGACATCAAGGCCCGACCCTTTTACTATTAAAGTGCCGGCTTGACCGGTTTAACGTTGAAATGAAATGAAATGAATGTTTTCTCAAAAACCAAATAACCTTTAAAAAGCTCTAGCTAACATAAACTAAAATTACTCACTAGTGATGTTCAATACTAATCAATAAGGAAATCAAGGAAAATGATGATCTTAAAAACTTAGGATACGGGAGGGCCTGGGCACTCGTGGGCAGTCCAATTAATTGATACCAGAAAGTTTAAAAACTACAGAATGTTCGAAGTAAGTAATAAACATTAAACATATTATTCAATGTTTTAGAGGGGGAAATACGGATTCATACACCTTCAGCAAAAACCTCGTATAACAACCTCGTTATACTGTTGATTTTGCTTCGGGTATAATTTTGCGTAGAGGTATAGCCTACATAGAGGCTACATGTAGGTATGTGTAGCCTACATAGAGCCTACATGTAGGTATAGCAAGCCGGCACAGCATTCTTAAAAATGCAGCTGCAATGCAGCATGCCGATCCTAGTAGTATGTGTAGCCTATATAGAGGCTACATGTAGGCCATACGATCCCTAGTGCCTTCTGCTGCGATTCTACTCTCTTGTCTGCCATGATTTGTTCCTTTACCGTCATAGGTTTATCTAGTTTTACCCCCGGTTGTTTATCCTCTATGGCTTCCATGAATTCTTTAGAGTTAGACTGGAATTTCGTCAAGTTAAATCCTGACTTCTTCAGGATGTCGCGAACTTCGCGCCCTGTGTCGAGGATCTCCTTAACTGAGTTTCCAGAACCCATTCCATCATAAGATATTCCATATCATATCATATACTATAACATATTCCATCATATAGAAACCGTGTCGAATCATATCGGTCGCCTTCTCGTTGTACTCCTCCTCTTTGCCCTCCACTGTGTCTCTTACTTGTTGTCAGGTCAGGTATTCTAGGTCATTGATCAAGAAAACTTGCCACCTCCATGCAGCATAAAGGAGGTGCCACTTGTAGCTGCATAGACCCTCTTACTAGGGCAAATCTGGTCCTGTAACTAGGACCCCCTTTGTTCTGGGATAAGGACGCCCTTGGTCCTGGATTAAGGACCCATATACTTGGCTGCAGGGGTATATAGCCTGACAAGGCAGATGGTGATCTACCAATGGCTGGACAGGAGTAGAGTGTTCTCATGTCCACTCTGAGAGCACTTCACTGCGACCTGCACCTGGCAGCAAGGGTACAGGGCATGACCCAGCAGATGAGCTGCAACAGCCAATGGTGGGTCATGTACGCCAGAGTAGATATGGGTGATGGGCCTCATATCTGACTCCATTGCGACACCCACCCTGTGCAATGGCAAACCAGGGTGTGGTATTTGCCCCGAGAGCTGACTCGGCAAAAAAGCACCCCCTAACCCCCACTATGGATTACATTAGCACAATGCGGAGGTCCGGCCACTAGAGGCCAGTGGAATTACCGGACACAATCGGCCTCACAGGCGTCAGTTAACTCCTGACCGGCTGCCTGTCTCACCCCCTACTGGAGAGAGAGCAGCCAACAATTCTCTGAGTCCCTTTCCTGATAACCTTTCTGGCCCAAACCCTGGGTCACCAGGGAGGCCAGATTGTGATGGGGAGAGGGATTCTGGAGTTGGAGGCTACTCTCATGTTCCACCTCGACCAACAAAGCCATTGGTGAATCTGAGGCAAGTCACTAGACTAGCCTCAGTAAACACCCTAACACTCGGGTCCCCAATGCGACAAGGTGAGCTGACTGCCTTGGCAGATAAGCTTTCTCGTTCAAGAGCACCGAATGCAGACTGGACAGACTGATGGGGTTCTGATTAAGGACATGAGGGGCGGTTGGCGACTCGCCCTCGCGTCAGCAGATGATAGTGGCAATGGTGGAATTGGTCTATTGATGAATCCAACTGCACATGCAGCATTGGACAAAATAGACCAAATCTCTAACGGCATCATCCGTTGCCACTTCTCATGTTCTGGAAAACTGGCTAAGAAGTTTCCTAAGGTGGTTCTGATTGTGTGCTACTCTCCAACTAGTGTTGCCCCTGTAGAGGAGGTGGAACATTTCTACCACAATCTACAAGCAGCTACTGATGGAGTGGATCAGCATGCATTCTTAACATTCCTCGGAGACTTTAATGCAAGTCTGCATCAATCACCTACATCGCCCTGGGTCTATAGCAATAGTATTAACCGAAATTCTGTCCATCTTCAGGATTTTATCTCTGGAAAAGGATTGTTTTCGGGTGGAACCCAGTTCAAGAAGCGAACGGAAAGCTATGGACTCATAGTGGACCCAGTGGTCACAAGTCCCAGTACGACCCTTCTCCAGTGATCACCGCCTTATTGTGGCCAAGGTAAGACTTAGTCTGCGTGCTAGCAGAACAACGAAATCTGCCTTGCCGCGGCATGACTGGTCCTCTCAGTTGCAACAGCCAAGTGTGAGATCCAGCTTCACACTACAGCTGAGCAACAGGTATGAGGCTCTTGCCTCTGAGGCGGCAGATCACTGTGAGGGCTATACTGCCTTTACAGAAGCAGTTAAGTTAGCAGATGCAGAAACAGTTCCTGTATACCCTCGAAACAGGAAAAGGGCCCCCTGGACTGACAACAAAATTCAGAAGTGCCGAAATGACCTTCATAAGGCGCAGAAAGAGTCCCGACTCAAACAGACCACAGCGGCCAAGAATGCAGTTAAGGCTGCATCTAGGTCCCTGAACAGGCAGTACTCTGTTAATCTACAGGAGCAAATAAACCAACAGGTTGATGCCATCAATGATGCTGACGATAGCAGGCAATCATCCCAGGCATGGAAATCATCAATTTGCTTACTGGGCGGAAAAGCCAACCAACCACTAAGGTTAAGGCTGAATCACCAGCCGATCGCCTCAATGGTTGGAAAGCCCACTGCGAAAAGCTCCTCAATAATGACAGGGTATTGCCTGATAACTTTATAGAAGTAAAAGTGTCTGAGTCTGTACTCCCAGATATTCCCATTGGCGATATCATCTTTGCAGAAGTGAAGGCTGCTGCAAAGAGCATTAAGACCAATCGTGCCAGTGGAGTAGATGGTGTTCACCCTGAGGTCTTTAAAATACCAGAGTGTTTAAAACTCATCTATCCCATCATAGTAGACATGTACCGTACAACAAGAGTCCCACAAGAAATGAAAACAAATAAGTTGGTGCCAGTTCCCAAGAAGGGCAACCTAACACTCTATGGTTCTTTTCGGGGAATCTCATTGATCTCGATTGCTGCAAAGTTATACAATAGGATTCTATTAAATCGCATCAGGGATCCCATTGAGAGACTGCTCCGTGTTAATCAGAATGGGTTCCGTAAAGGTCATGGGACCATGGAGCCCATTTTGGCACTTTGAAGGATAATTGAAGAATTATCAAAAAAGAAAGACAGGCATCTGGCTGTTATCTTTGTTGACTTCTTCAAGGCCTTTGATTCAGTCTCTCGCTCACGTTTGTTCAGCATACTTTTATTATATGGGATTCCTGATGAAATTATTGCAGCAATCAGATCAGTATACAATGGTTCGACAACATTTGTGTCTACTGTTGACGGTGACACAGAACCATTTGGAGTGTTATGGGGCGTCCTCCAAGGAGACACACTTGCACCATTCTTGTTCATTATTGTGGTTGACTATGTTCTACGCATGTCCTTAGATCACCATAATGATGATGGGGTGATGATAACTCCACCTACTGGCTCCAGAAGTCGAGGGAATCTTGCCAAGTACATAACTGATCTAGACTTTGCTGATGACTTAGGAGTACTCTCTGAATCATTAGAGGGAGCCCAACGGCTCCTCAGCTCATTAGAACATGCTGCTTCTAGTGTTGGTTTTATTAACTCCAGAAAGACCAAAATCTTGACAGTTAACTTTGAAAGTCCTCAGCAAGTCTCTGATCGGATGAGCATAAGCTCAAAGGATGGTATGCTTGAGCATGTGGACGACTTCTGTTACCTGGGATCATGGATCCGGAAGTCAGGTGAGGACCTTCGAATACGTAAGGGAAAGGCATGGGCAGCCTTGAATAGGCATTCCAAGATTTGGAAGTCACCGAGAATTAATCGGAAACTTAAGGTCCGATTATTTAGAGCAGCAGTAGTTCCAGTACTCCTCTACGGGAGTCCATGCTGGGCTCTAACTGCTGAGGACTCCAAATCTCTGGATGGCACATTCACAAGAATGCTACGCCGGGTTCATTGTGTCAAGTACAATGCACAAATCTCCAACCAGACACTATATAACATTGGAGGTGTCACATTGGTTCCCCCAAGCTTGACACTAGAACAAAATCGCCTCCGCTTTGCAGGACATTGCTTTCGCCGTGAGGACCAGCCAGTGCATAATCTTGTACTTTGGCACCCTCATTGAGTGAATAAGCATGGTGGACATCCCATAGCTTTCTTGAGACGCATCTTAAAGGACACTGGCCTTGAAGATGCGGATGATCTAGCAAATGTTATGGGTGATAGGGAGTTGTGGCGGTGCAATTTTGTTGACAAGCCGGCACAGCATTCTTAAAAATGCAGCTGCAATGCAGCATGCCGATCCTAGTAGTATGTGTAGCCTACATAGAGCCTACCTGTAGGTATGTGTAGCCTACATAGAGGCTACATTTTTTGTGTAACCTACATAGAGGCTACATATAGATATGTGTAGCCTACATAGAACGTACATGTAGGTATGTGTAGCCTACATAGAGGCTACATGTAGGTATGTGTATGTGTAACCTACATAGAGGCTACGTCTAGGTATGTGTACCCTACATAGAGGCTACATGTAGGTATCTGTAGCCTACATAGAGGCTACATGTAGGTATGTGTAGCCTACATAGAGGCTACATGTAGGTATGTGTAGCCTACATAGAGGCTACATGTAGGTATGTGTAGCCTACATATAGGCTACATGTAGGTATGTGTATGTGTAACCTACATAGAGGCTACATGTAGGTATGTGTAGCCTACATAGAGGCTACATGTAGGTATGTGTAGCCTACACAGAGGCTACATGTAGGTATGTGTAGCCTACATAGAGGCTACATGTAGGTATGTGTAGCCTACATAGAGGCTACATGTAGGTATGTGTAGCCTACATAGAGGCTACATGTAGGTATGTGTAGCCTACATAGAGGCTACATGTAGGTATGTGTATGTGTAACCTACATAGAGGCTACATGTAGGTATGTGTAGCCTACATAGAGGCTACATGTAGGTATGTATAGCCTACACAGAGGCTACATGTAGGTATGTGTAGCCTACATAGAGACTACATGTAGGTATGTGTAACCTACATAGAGGCTACATGTAGGTATGTGTAGCCTACATAGAGCCTACATGTAGGTATGTGTAGCCTACATAGAGGCTACATGTAGGTATGTGTAGCCTACATAGAGGCTGCATGTAGGTATGTGTAGCCTATATAGAGGCTACATGTAGGTATGTGTAGCCTATATAGAGGCTACATGTAGGTATGTGTAACCTACATAGAGGCTACATGTAGGTATGTGTAGCCTACATAGAGGCTGCATGTAGGTATGTGTAGCCTATATAGAGGCTACATGTAGGTATGTGTAGTCTACATATAGCCTACATAGAGACTACATGTAGGTATGTGTAACCTACATAGAGTCTACATGTAGGTATGTGTAGCCTACATTGAGGCTACATGTAGGTATGTGTAGTCTACATATAGCCTACATAGAGGTTACATGTAGGTATGTGTAACCTACATAGAGGCTACATGTAGGTATGTGTAGCCTGCATAGAGGCTACATGTAGGTATGTGTAGTCTACATAGAGGCTACATGTAGGTATGTGTATGTGTAACCTACATAGAGGCTACATGTAGGTATGTGTAGCCTACATAGAGGCTACATGTAGGTATGTGTAGCCTACATAGAGGCTACATGTAGGTATGTGTAGCCTACATAGAGCCTACATGTAGGTATGTGTAGCCCACATAGAGCCTACATGTAGGTATGTGTAACCTACATAGAGGCTACATGTAGGTATGTGTAACCTACATAGAGGCTACATGTAGGTATGTGTAGCCTACATAGAGCCTACATGTAGGTATGTGTAGCCCACATAGAGCCTACATGTAGGTATGTGTAACCTACATAGAGCCTACATGTAGGTATGTGTAACCTACATAGAGGCTACATGTAGGTATGTGTAACCTACATAGAGGCTACATGTAGGTATGTGTAGCCTACATAGAGGCTACATGTAGGTATGTGTAGCCTACATAGAGCCTACATGTAGGTATGTGTAGCCTACATAGAGGCTACATGTAGGTATGTGTATCCTACATAGAGGCTACATGTAGTTATGTGTAGCCTACATAGAGGCTACATGTAGTTATGTGTAGCCTACAAAGAGGCTACATGTAGGTATGTGTAGCCTACATAGAGGCTACATGTAGGTATGTGTAGCCTACATAGAGCCTACATGTAGGCATGTGTAGCCTACATAGAGGCTACATGTAGGTATGTGTATCCTACATAGAGGCTGCATGTAGGTATATGTAGCCTACATAGAGGCTACTTGTAGGTATGTGTAGTCTACATAGGGCCTACATAGAGGCTACATGTAGGTATGTGTAGCCTACATAGAGGCTACATGTTGGTATGTGTAGCCTACATAGAGCCTACATGTAGGTATGTGTAGCCTACATAGAGGCTACATGTAGGTATGTGTAGCCTACATAGAGGCTGCATGTAGGTATGTGTAACCTACATAGAGGCTACATGTAGGTATGTGTAGTCTACATAGAGACTACATAGAGGCTACATGTAGGTATGTGTAGTCTACATAGAGACTACATAGAGGCTACATGTAGGTATGTGTAGCCTACATAGAGGCTACATGTAGGTATGTGTAGCCAACATAGAGGCTACATGTAGGTATGTGTAACCTACATAGAGGCTACATGTAGGTATGTGTAACCTACATAGAGGCTGCATGTAGGTATGTGTAGACTACATAAAGGCTACATGTAGGTATGTGTAGCCTACATAGAGTCTACATGTAGGTATGTGTAACCTACATAGAGGCTGCATGTAGGTATGTGTAACCTACAGAGGCTACATGTAGGTATGTGTAGACTACATAGAGGCTACATGTAGGTATGTGTAGACTACATAAAGGCTACATGTAGGTATGTGTAACCTACATAGAGGCTACATGTAGGTATGTGTAGACTACATAGAGGCTACATGTAGGTATGTGTAGACTACATAGAGGCTACATGTAGGTATGTGTAACCTACATAGAGGCTGCATGTAGGTATGTGTAACCTACATAGAGGCTACATGTAGTTATGTGTAGACTACATAGAGGCTACATGTAGGTATGTGTAACCTACATAGAGGCTACATGTAGTTATGTGTAGACTACATAGAGGCTACATGTAGGTATGTGTAACCTACATAGAGGCTACATGTAGTTATGTGTAGACTACATAGAGGCTACATGTAGGTATGTGTAGACAACATAGAGGCTACATGTAGGTATGTGTAACCTACATAGAGGCTGCATGTAGGTATGTGTAACCTACATAGAGGCTACATGTAGGTATGTGTAGCCTACATAGAGGCTACATGTAGGTATGTGTAACCTACATAGAGGCTGCATGTAGGTATGTGTAGCCTACGTAGAGGCTACATGTAGGTATGTGTAGCCTACATAGAGGCTACATGTAGGTATGTGTAACCTACATAGAGGCTGCATGTAGGTATGTGTAGCCTACATAGAGGCTACATGTAGGTATGTGTAACCTACATAGAGCCTACATAGAGGCTACAGTACATGTAGGTATGTGTTGCCGGTATTCCCGACACCAGGGGGAAAACGCCGATGCTGGTGGCGGAATTTTCGGACCACTTGATTCCGGCCAGTCACCGGATATTGGGAGTGGAGAAGGAGATATTACCTGAGATGCAGGATTGCGGGTAGAGAAAAAGTTTCATAGGTTGGATATAATCTTTAATGTAACTGAACTCTGATTGAACCCTGGTTGAGAATAATTTGGGCTTCCCCAAACCAATATACCAAATATTCACAATAATACACGAATATATATTATTATTATTATTATTATTATCAACACTCAGACCATGGTAAAATAAACATTCATGCGATAAACATAATAAATTATACATGCACTAAATTATAAGTAATTATAAAAGGGGAGAAGACCGCCCAGGCTTTAACTGCACTTATATAAAATAAGGTATGAACAATAATTAAAGAAAGCAAATACACTATAAATAAATCAGGAACATTGATTATATCTATTTACTAAATATTAAAGCGAATAAAAACTAATGAAACAGTAGTGAAGCAGAAACCGTACCGGTACTAAAAACCAATTAATTACATGACGAATCTGAATTAAAAATAAGTAAAAAATAATTAATTAAAAAAATAGTTAAAAAGGATCACGCCAAGTTTTTATCAAATTTGCAAAAATGCAGCAAATCAACATCGAGTAATTTACATGAAAAAGAGAGTAAGCTCTCTGAATCTACTACTGTTGCGTCTAATGCATTCCATATTGGAATCGCGCGATTGGCAAACGAAAATTTCGAAATTTGCAGTCTACTGTAGTTAACCAATAGCTTGTGGTTGTGTCCTCTCAATCCTCTACGCACTGGATAAGAGAAAAAATCATCAAAGGCTAAATCTATCAGACCGTGTAAAATAGAAAAAACCATTTTTTGATCATAAATAATACGGCGAATTTCTAATGGTTGTAGCTTAAAATGCTTCAATCGTTCGAAATAACTAGTCCTACCTAGATTGCACCGAAGATAAAGACGTCTCGTATAATAACGTTGCACACCTTCAATGAGATCGATACTAGCCATCGTGAACGGCGACCATACTTGAGTACAATACTCTAGTAAAGGCCCAACATATGCCTTGTAGGCTAAAAGCAATGCCTTTTCGTTGTTCGTATAGAAACAACGAAAAATCATGTTAGAGATTTTATAAGCCTTAGCTACTTGTTCACGACAATATTTATCGAATTTAAGGTTGTCGCACACAGTAACACCTAAATCTTTACAATGAGAAACTGATTTAATCGGCTTGTCATTGAGTGAATAAGTTAACAAAGGATTTGTAATACCAATGTGTATAACTGAGCACTTACGGGCAGCCACTCCTAACTGCCAACTGGATAGCCCAGTTACCTAACGTGTTAAGCGATTGTGAAATAAGATTAGCATTACTGCAATTAGCGACAACAGGAGAATATAGTTTAACATTTATCAGCGAATAGTTTAACTGTAACAGAGTCTAATAGCACCGGAAGGTCATTTATAAAAATCAGAAACAGGACAGGTCCCAGAACACTACCTTGGGGAGTGCCTGAAGTAACCTTGCAAATTTCAGAAAAACAATTACCAACAACTATTCGTTGAGTTCTGTTAGCCAAAAATGCACCAATCCAACCTAGTAAATTGCCGCAGATACCATATGAAGACAGTTTTGCCAAAAGCTTAGAGTGCACCACCGAATCAAAAGCTTTAGCAAAATCAATGTATACAATATCAATATTCTTACGATTATCAATCCTTATCAAAATTGTGTCCAGTCGGTGATACACTCAAATAATTGCGTACAAGTAGATCTACGCTGTAGGAACCCATGCTGAGATTTTGATATCAATTTATGTTCTAAAAGATACTTAGTTAACTCTACTTTAATGCACATTTCCATAAGTTTACAGGCTATACAAGTTAGTGATACAGGTCTATAATTATAAGGGTCCGAAGGATCGCCTTCTTGTACAATGGAATAACTAAAGCAGTACGCCAAACAGATGGCAGAGCATTGGAAGCAAATGATATATTAAAAATAACTGATAAAGGCACAGCTAAAAAAAATGCAAGTTTAGAAAATAAAATACTGGGCAGATCATCCGGAGTGCGGCTTGTCTTGCCTTTCAGTTTTCTCAGCATTATTAAAATAGTTGCAGGTTCAAAATTTATATCAGATAACTGGGCGCTAGAATGTACTTTTCTAGGAAATGGTGGGATAGACCCATTGTCCTCACTGAAGTTTTGCGAGAGTACCATTGAAAATATATTAGCCTCAGTAACATCATCAACTACAGTATTACCATTGTACTGTAGTGGTGCAATACCCGTTTTATTGCGTTTTCGTGAGTTAGTGTACTTAAAGACTGCTTCCGAACTTCCTGAGCTGAGAATTTTACATTCTTTGGCGCAGGCAGCTCGGAATGCACCCTGAGAAGCAGCTTTAGCAGCCTTAGTGTAAGCTGCTCTGCCAGATACTGTGTGCCTGCGGCGCCACAGTTTCTTTTTATTATTCTGAAGTTGCTTTACATAAACCGGGTATGCTTTCTTATTAGGATTAATAGATTTGAAAGGCACACAATTATCAATACCTACTTTGAGTATACTTGTAAATTTGCACCAGAAATCATCTATAGTGTTACATAATTGAAATTCGATAGTCCAATTGATATTTTGTAAATATGACGAAAATTTGTTATAGTCACAGTTAGAAAAGTTATGAAAACCAATGCAATCTCGCTGAATTAACTCATGTGGGGAAATAATATTAAAACAAACTGTAGCATGATCACTAGTAGAAAAATTTTCAATTACTGAAACACAAGATACATGTAAGTATTCCGAACAGAAAACTAGGTCTAGGACATTATCTAAGCGCGTTGGCTCTAATTGAAGTTGAGAAAGACCAGATTCTAAAACAAAATTAGAACATGAATTATATATTTGTGAGTCCGAATGAGATAGTTCAACCCAATCAAAATCTGGTAGATTAAAATCGCCCATTATTACGCAGGGCCGGTCAATGTCACACAGACTAGATAGGCAACCATACAAAATGTCCGACTGGTCTTGGTGAAAGACTAGTACTTCTGTATACACATACAATACTACTGGGAACATTTCCGAGAAGGTCAACAGCGATAATCTCGACATCGTTAAATATTTGGGGTATCAGAACACGGGAGCATTTAATCGAGTTATGTATTAAAAGGGCTACACCTCCTCCACGAGATGGGCGATCATTACGATAAACTTTGTATTTATCCACACGCGAAAGCATGGCGTCTGTAACAGTAGCATCTAACCAAGTTTCAGTGACACCAACTATGTCGTACAAAGCATCACACAAATTTTCGAACTCAGGAAGTTTGTTTTTAAGGGAATGCGCATTTATACACCCCCATTTTAACCACGGGTTAGAAAGTCCTGCTTTTGATGGTTTGTTAGTTAGATCTTCTCCCTTTAGCAGTTTCCCTGACTATGAGTGTCCGGAATGGCCGGAGCCCGCAGAGAAGGTGTTGGCGTAGCGATAATCGGTTGCATGGAAGCGCGAAGAGTTGGAGAAGGTTGTTCCAGGGAGGTCAGATTCGGACTAGCGGGGTTGAAGTGCCACGATCGATCGCGCTTCCAGGTACCCCCTTAACCTCCTTGATGAACTTCCAAACGTCGCCATTATCACGAACACTGAAACTCATAGTAAGATCTGATACATTGCCAACATTATGACTATTATTTCATTGGAATATAGTCTTACGATGTTCTTGAACCAGCTTACGTGTAGATAAACTGAGGCTCGGTCGAACTTTCAAGTCGGAGAATTCGAAGTCACCTTGATCCTTTCTAGCTGAATCAAAATACTCGCGAAATAATTTGGCCTCGTGCTCTGAACTAAAGGACACTTTCAACAGGCGGGGAATACTGCGATGACTACATACATGACTACATGACTTCTACGAATACTACTGATAAATTCCTACAGTACATTATTTAATTACTCAGTGTTCGCTTTCAGATTTTAACCTAACTAATGATTCCCATTTTCCCTCTGTCCTAGTCCTGGTACCGTAGTGTCAGTGTCAGTCGACCCTGTTGCGTGTCCTTCCCACCCTTCCCGAACCCCAGAGGGTTCGGTCATCAGGAAAGCGGTACGGCTTGGCTAGGGTCTGTCGGTTCATCGCAGGGTCCCAACCATATAAGCTTTCCGAATCCTTTTCAGGCTCGTAGTCGCGTCGGTAGCCGAGAAGCTGCTCCGAATAGTCGGTAGGCCAGTAGAGTCTGGTCCTCTGTCTTTCGACCCTGTTGCTTGTCCGTCCCACCCTTCCCGAACCCCGAAGGGATTGGTCATCAGGAAAGCGGTACGGCTTGGCTAGGGGTCTGTCGGCCCATTGTGAGTCCCAACTGTCGGAGCTTTCCAAATCCTTTTCAGGCTGCTACTAACGCCGGTTGTGGAACCCACGCCAGGAAGTCAGTCCTCGTCGAACCCTTCCTTCATCCAGTCGGTCGATCCTTCGCAAGTCCCTGGCGCAGTCAGCCCGAATCCTTTTCAGGCTCGTAATCGCTGCCGGTGGTCAGGGACTGCTAAGGATCTGTCAGTTCCCGTCGCAAATCCCTGGCGCAATCAGCAAGCTTTCCGAATCCTTTTCAGGCTCGTAATCGCTGCTGGTGGCCAGGAACCGCTAAGGGCAGTCCTTGTCCCCAGGCCTAGTGGGTTACCAACTACCGAAGTAGAAGGAGGTTGTCTAGGCCTAAATAAGTATCAGGCAACCCTGACACCTAAAGTACCGCTTGGTTTTACCTCCCACCCTTGGCCCTTAAATATCTGATATGAGTCCCGTGGCCCGTAAGTCGCCCAAATATTCGCCCATAAATCGCCCCCAGTCTATTGAATATACCCAAATTTTATATTCCCGCACCCAGTACTGATATTGGAATATTCATAACAAATAAATCCAAAAAATATTTAACTCGCGCTATGGCAAATTGAAATACCGCGAACAGTATGTGTAGCCTACATAGAGGCTACATGTAGGTATGTGTAGCCTACATAGAGGCTACATGTAGGTATGTGTAGCCTACATAGAGCCTACATGTAGGTATGTGTCTGTGTAGCCTACATAGAGGCTACATGTAGGTATGTGTAGCCTATGTAGAGGCTGCATGTAGGTATGTGTAGCCTACATAGTGGCTACATGTAGGGATGTGTAACCTACATAGAGGCTACATGTAGGTATGTGTAGTCTACATAGATGCTACATGTAGGTATGTGTAGACTACATAGAGGCTACATGTAGGTATGTGTAGCCTACATAGAGGCTACATGTAGGTATGTGTTGCCAACTTAGAGGCTACATGTAGGTATGTGTAGAATACGTAGAGGCTACATGTAGGTATGTGTAGCCTATATAGAGGCACATGTAGGTATGTTTAGACTACATAGAGGCTACATGTAGGTATCTGTAGCCTACATAGAGGCTACATGTAAGTATGTGTTGCCAACTTAGAGGCTACATGTAGGTATGTGTAGCTTACATAGAGGCTACATGTAGGTATGTGTAGACTACATAGAGCCTACATAGAGGCTACATGTAGGTATGTGTAGACTACATAGAGCCTACATTAGGGTGTGTCATAAAAATCAAAAGTCCGCGAATAACGTAGGAACTCACCCAGAAGGTGAGGTTATGTGTCCATAACACGTGGACAAAATTTTAGGAAAAAAAAATATATGGAACATGTGACCCCAATACCACTTTGTTTTTCACTCATATTTAATCTACCGTGCAAAAAATATTATTGAAAATTTACATTATCTTCACTTCTGCTGGGGCTAACAGGTCATGGGTGAGCTCATTAGAAGCGCAATTGTCGATTTAGTGGGGGTAGAAAGTGCAAAAAGGAACAAAAAATTTATTAATAAAATTTAAAATGCATTTTATTTAAATTTTAATCCAATTTCACCAAAAAGAGCAAAAATGGTTTATAATTATACAATTATCACAATTAATCATTTATAACACCATTGATCAAATAATAATTAATTAATATTATTGCACACAAGAATATTAGGAATAGCACGACTTAGGATATAGGTTACCCTGCAAGGTGAGTCAGTATCGCCTTGCGAGCCCCACCCCACGGATCCCAGCCCCATCCCCGAACCCTAACCCACGCCACGGACGCCGCCCACCACGGAGGCAGAGGGAGTTGGACCGGAGGAGTGCGAATTGCAGCCGCCGGCGAACACCCCCCAGCACGCACGCGAGGCCCCTCTCCTGCATACCATCTCGCCTTGCCACGAGTGACTCTGCGAGATGGCGGATAAGGATCTGGGCCTCGGTGCACCAGACACCGTCAGTGGTGCCGACCAGGGGGGTGAAGGCCATCCTCCGGTCCTCGCAGACGGTGCGGTAGTGGCGTTTCTTATGCCGGCACCGCTCCTCAAGCAGTGACTCGGTCGAACGGTTGGCCTGGGCATACGAGGTGGCGTCAGCGTTAATTAACGAAATATCAAACGACGCCACCCGTTGATTGGCCCAGACCCCCCGAGCAACCAAGTCAGCTCGCACTCCCCCTACTGCCCAGCCATCGCGGTCCAAATGACCTTGGGCAAGGGTCACCTCTCGTTCAACGCTCGATGGCCCAACCACCGAGGCCAACAACTCTCCAAAGACCTCTCGCACCTCATCATGGCGCTTAATGATCAGCCCGCCAGACTTGCAGCTCAGTGCGTGTGAGGTGGAGAAAGACTCCCCACAACCCTCGCACTTTGCTGGAAGACCTGGCGGGTCAAGGCCATAACGGAGAGCCAGGTTGTCCCTGAACTCATCTGGGCTGAGGTCCGTATGATCAAGGGCTGATGGCTGGGCCGTCAACCAACCCCCAGTCTTGTTATTAACGGTTCGTTCCACCGTTCGCCGACGTCCTGTTGGGAGTGCCGCCACTGCAACCTCCTGCTTCTCCTTGTACAGGATGTCCTGAGCAATGCGGCTCTCCTTTAGGACCTCAGATAGCTGAGCGTTGTGGTCGGGGACATTGAGGGACAGTCCCGAAAGGATGGCGTCGGTTACAATCGATGTCCCGCGGGTAGATGCGTCCCGAGCTGGGCCTTTCCGCATCAGCGGGTCCCGCAGACCGACTCCTCCATGCCGCGCCGGGAGGAGAACGAGATCCTCGTCGGCCTCGTTCAGGCGGGTTCCGAAGAGCGCAGGGATGTAGGTCTGCAGCAGCGCCGTCCGGATAGGGGCGATCTCACTGTCCTCGGTAGGAACAACCCGAAGGAGGTAGTCCCATTCGGCCTGAACACACCGGGACATCCCGGTGTGCGCGGTCTGGGGGTACACTTTGCCCACCTCCGCGAGTTTCCCAACATTCGACACCCAGCCAGACACCTTTTTGGCTACGAACTGTTTCCTCCCCGACGCTGCCCCGATATAACCACCCAGGAAACGCTGACCGGAAACAACCTGGATCCCCCATGGCCCGAACATCGCACGAGCCTCGACTTCGAACTCAGGTTTTACCACCAGGAAACTCTTGGTTGCCTCTGGGTTATAGCCTATCTTAGGGCCCTCCTGGCAGAGTTCGCGCCACCAGCACCACACCCCGTACAGAGTGCCAGCCGACGAGGCATCGTCGGCATACCAGCACTGGCGCTGTGATGGGGGGCTAGGTGATGTAGATGGCTGGGGGCCGGGGTCCGGTGGCGGACCGTGGGGTGGAGACGGCTGTGGGCCGGGGTCAGGTGGCAGACTGCAAGATAGCGGCGTCTGGTGGCCGCGGTCCGGTGGCAGACCGTGTGGTGGCGACGGTTGAGAACCCGGGAAAGGTGGCAGACAGTGAGGAGGCGCCGGTTGAGAACCGGGGTCAGATTGGAGACTGCGATGTGGCGACGGTTGGGAACCGGTGTCCGGTGGCAGACCGCGTGGTGGCGACGGTTGAGAACCCGGGACGGGTGGCAGACCGTGCAGTGGCGACGGTTGAGAACCGGGGTCAGGTGGCTGAGTGCGATGTGGCGACGGTTGGGAACCAGTGTCCGGTGGCAGACCGTGCAGTGGCGACGGTTGAGAACTGGTGTCCGGTGTCAGACCGTGTAGTGGCGACGGTTGAGAACCGAGGTCAGGAGGCAGACTGTGAGGTGGCGACGATTGACCCCGAGTCCCGTGCAGCAGTGGAGACAGAGCACTGGGGGTGTGCAAACCTGGGTCTTGAACAGCCCGCAACCTCCTGATCATGGGGAGAACTCCACACCCATAGCCGAGCATAGCAGCTGGATCCCCCTGGGTCCACCCTTCCTGGCTCCACAATGGCTGGTCGCTGCCGTCGAGGAAGAGAGCCGCGTGGCCATTATATGAATTGAACAGGAAGCGCGAGGCACGATGCCAAAGAACACGGCAGTTCCAGAGTGCAACAGGGCGACTGATGCTATTAAAGGCATTGCGAGCATCGACAAGCAACATCGCCTCGGTCCCGTTTTCCTCAAAAATTGAGGACATGGCGTGAATGGCCCCTTCAATCCCGGCTTTGACACCGGCACACAATTGGTCTGCCCCGCACTCTTTGGAGATATCCGCCTTCGTTTTCAACGTGGTGCAGTTGGAAAGGAGACGATATAGCACCTCACCAACCCCAATGTGGCGGACACCGGGCTCCTTGTCGAGTGCAACAAGCCGACAGTCCCGTAGGGCCCTAATCTCACCCCATGGGACAATGGTGTTAGCGAGGCGGCGGCATAGTCCAGCAACGGCTTCACGGAGGCGAGAGCTGTGCGCCTCATAGCGTGTGAGGATTGCGTGCCAGAATTCGGCGTCCCCGCCGATGGGACCGGCACTACCACAGAGTTTCCTGGCAACCTTTAAAACAGTCTGTCCTGTAACATCTAGGCCCTCAAGGGGAGGGAGTTCGTTGCAGGGTTCGAGAGAGTCTGGGGAGGTGGGCATCTGAGGCGGGCGTTTCAGCAGGAGGACATCCCGAACCGTCACACCCTGTGGCTGACCCTCCACCTGTGCGTTGGGGTCAAGGACACCCCCGCAGTCCCGCTCAGTTACCATCCGAACTGCGGCCCGGTTCATGCCAGCGAGAATTTTTCGGTTGAAGATGCACAGCTTCTACTAAATAAAGTAGAAGCTGTATTTACGTATTTCGTATAACACACTACAGTAAATGCCATTCTCGTACTAATCCATTGCGTTCGTTCCACAGTTCGTAAGAGCTCGCATGCTGACGACTCGGTCGGGGTCGATTAACTCGCTGTCCTGATCTGATCTGCTCTGGTATTTGCCCCGAGAGCTGACTCGGCAAAAAAGCACCCCCCCAGAAGCGAGCCAAGTCCGGTGGGGGTAGGTGATCACCAGACGGGAACTTTGTGTTGCAACGTGTGGCCTCGTTTATTAGAGTATCGAACTCACCACGCTCCCACATGTCTATTCGATGCAGAATCGTCCGCCTGATATCCGGAGTGTTGACCACGTCTTTATCTCGTTGGAAGATGGTAGCGATAAAGCAGAGGGGGTGCTCGGATGGGTGCGCCCCCTCCGTCAGGTTGTCCAACTCCCTTGTGAGGATGTCGACCACCTTGCGCCCCACGTTACCACCAGGAACAATGTAGCGACGGCTTGGTAGAAGAGCAAGACGTGCATGGCGAGCCTCCCAAACCGGATCGGTAGATGAGCCTGGAGAGTTTACCCAGGCACCCCCAAATGCGTCTTCCAGCATCCCTGAAATAGCAGAGGTGGTTGCGCTCGTGGTTTCATTGATTAAGGAGGGGCTTATAGCCGTAACACCTCTTGGGGAAAACATGAGCGATCTGAGTGGACGCACAGTACTGGCGGTTGAGGTGGAGTCATTGTCCGAATCGCTGCTGGAACTCGGGGAAAGTTCGTCGAATATGTTAGAGCAAACAACCCCGGTCACTTCGGCTTGCACCGCTGTAGAACGGGCGGGAATAGAAGAAGCCCTAAAGGGGTTTCGGCAGCCCCCAGAGTCGAGTTTGATGCAGTTCCGACACGGACGCTCCGCCCGGACACAGCCGCATTGTCCACCCCTAAAGCCACCACCGTGGGGGGTGCGTGGGGCGCACTCACGGGCCACGCAATTACAACAACGTTGCGACCCTTGAGACATCACCAAGGATATTATTATAACAACAAGATCCCAAATAATTGTTACATTTATTGGGCAGTTTAATATGGCGCCAGGCAGTCTGGCAGTTCATCGGGTGCAGTACAGCAGTATTATACAGCAGTAGTACAGCAGTATCAAGGAAGCCGCTATTTCAGCGAGTTTGCAAGTTTCAAAAGAGCAAAAATACACTAAGTTTAACATATATTATTATCTTCACCTTACACTATTGTACTCGAGTTTTAACTAAAAATTGAAATTAAAGTCCAATATTATTGTACTGAGTACTTCCGCTACTAAATCACACTTTTTTAATCATAGGCTGAACTAGTTAGTGCTACTGATGAGGCCGAATCGTACGTATAGCGCTGGTTCAAACCCTGGTGACGTGCTTTTCTTTTTTCAATTTCTGAACAAAACCATTTACATTACATTATTAATTACAGTTGCCCCCACAACAGCTCAACTCCAATTTATTTAATTAACATCACCTGGGGGGGGGGGGGGGGGGGGAGTAATAATCGAGCTGAATATTTATTTATTTGTACTTCCCTCCTGTTTCACTCTACCATACTTGAGGCCATTAGGTCCACTGTTAGAGATATGAATATGTAACTTAACACTGCCTGTTCAATAGAAGTGGATTAGGTGGGGTGTGAATGTCAGGGGCAAGTGGCTGAACTGGTTAGCGCTACTGATTAGGCCTGATAGGCCGAAACATATGTATAGCGCTGGTTCAACCCCCGGGGTAGTGCTTTCTCATTTTTTCCATTTCTGAAGAAAACCATTTACATTACATCATGAGTTCGGCAATGTAGATCGCACCATCTGCCCGTCATGGCTTCAGTGGCTGCTTGTTCTACTCTCTCTAGTCACCTGTTAACTGTTAACTGTTAACCAGCCAGTGCATAATCTTGTACTTTGGCAGCCTCATGGGGTGAATAAGCATGGTGGACAGCCCATGACTTTCTTGAGACGCATCTTAAAGGACACTGGCCTTAAAGATGCGGATGATCTAGCAAATGTCATGGGTGATAGTGAGTTGTGGCGGTGCAATTTTGTTGACAAGCCGGCACAGCATTCTTAAAAATGCAGCTGCAATGCAGCATGCCGATCCTAGTAGTAGTAGTTAACTCCAGCAATGACCGAGTCCTTCCCAACACCAGACCAAGTGTCTAACCAGGCCACAGATCTCTGGAATTCTTCAGTAGAACCGGGAACAGCAATTCCATCATCCAGCATACATAAATTGTGGACAGTTCCCATAAGTGAACACTCGTTCTCCTCAATTTGTTGTGCTGCAACACCCCTCGATCTAGCGCATCTAAACTCCCTGGAGGATACAATGGCAGGTTGATGGCTCAACGCCATCCCATGTAGTTCGTTGAGTTTGAAGCTTAATAACGCCCAGTTCAGAATAGCTATCGCCACTCATCTCGGCTGCCGGGTTATCGAACCCCATGTCTGTGCTAGGTGTGGAACAACAGTGGCGTTGAGCCAACAACCTGCCATTGTATCCTCCAGGGAGTTTAGATGCGCTAGATCGAGGGGTGTTGCAGCACAACAGATTGAGGAGAACGAGTGTTCACTTATGGAAACTGTCCACGATTTATGTATGATGGATGATGGAATTGCTGTTCCCGGTTCTACTGGAGAGTTCCAGAGATCTGGGGCCTGGTTAGACACTTGGTCTGGTGTTGGGAAGGACTCGGTCAATGCTGGAGTTAACAGGTGACTAGAGAGAGTTCATTCTCTCTCCCACCTAATCCACTTCTATTGAACAGGCAGTGTTAAGTTACATAATCATATCTCTAACAGCGGACCTAATGGCCTCAAGTATGGTAGAGTGAAACAGGAGGGATGTACAAATAAATAAATATTCAGCTCGATTATTACTCCCCCCCCCCCCCCCCCAGGTGATGTTAATTAAATAAATTGGAGTTGAGCTGTTGTGGGGGCAACTGTAATTAATAATGTAATGTAAATGGTTTTGTTCAGAAATTAAAAAAAGAAAAGCACGTCACCAGGGTTTGAACCAGCGCTATACGTGCGATTTGGCCTCATCAGTAGCACTACCGGTAACTAGTTCAGCCTATGATTAAAAAAGTGTGATTTAGTAGCCGAAGTACTCAGTACAATAATATTGGACTTTAATTTCAATTTTTAGTTAAAACTCGAGTACTGTTCGCGCTTTCAGACCTTTAGCAGTTTAACCTGCCAAATTTAAGTGTCTTCTAGATTGTAAATCGACTTTAGCCTATGACGAGTATTTGATACACTACATTAGCCGAAGCCAGTTTATGCGCGACCATTCACCCGCTGGATATACCCGGGAGACTGGATTCGGAAGCTTTGACCTTATTGCGGTGTAGGCCTACTGTATTATTCGACTGATGGTTAATATATAATCTCTGACAAATATTATTCACTTTCGGGAAATATCAACAGTTCCTTTAGGACGTGGCGCTCTAAGTATGTAAACAGAGTTATGACTTACACTAGACACAATGGGATGGCTATTGATTCACGTATAAAGCGCATTCTTTAGGAGATGCTTTGTTATCAGTCACAATCATGCACACTACTGCACAATGCTGCACACCGATCTGCCGACCTTCACTAATTTTAGTCACATATAAAGAGAACAGCAACCGACACATGTAGTGCCTATGAAATAGCATTAGATTCACTCCAAAACCAATATAATGTGAGTCGCAATTGTTATATGTAACCGGTCTCTCTAACCTATATCAAGAAGATTGGGGTTTTCTGATTATTTATCGATATTATCCAAATATAACAAGATTCCATCAACTGATATAATTAATAACCAACAGTAAATAGCAGTAAAATAATGCGGTGTTTGTATGTGACAATATGATTTGATTTAAATTGTGATATGCAGTGATAACAGTTATACGTTTCTATGATCAAAGCCTACTAATGTTTGGCTAAAGTCTGAAACGCAGAATCATTCCACAGCCGGTGTTCTAGGCTTAGGAAAAATACACACACTGACTGAATTACGTAAGTTTCTGTATACAATGTCCAACACAGAGTGAAAACCGCTCTGATTGGTCGACCGAACAAAGAACGAACAAAGAACAAAGAAAAAGTTACACGTGGACACAGCTGATAGATGTCGTCATCTGAGTTCCGATGTTTAGAGTATTTGAGCTTATTGCGGAGAAAAATTGCTTTTTATGTCCGCTAAAGCACACATGCAGACATAGCGGGCAAAATCGCTTGTTATGTCCGCTAAAATACCTACTCGGTATATTGCGGAGAGAAATAGCTTGTTACATCCGCAAAAGCTTTTACACCGCTCCCAGAAAATGGGATTTGAGTCTATAAAATATACAAAATCACAGTTTCTAAAATATAAAAATACTCTAAACAGTTAGTTTTTCTTGCGCGGACGGCTGCGCGGACGGCGTTTACGCAGTTTTTTAAGGCTAGCAAGAGTCCTTTTCTCTTTGGGGCGAGCCACTTTACTAGGAAGGCTATAACCCTTGGGTGAAGGGTGCAATACAATTGCATCAGAAGGTTTAGGGTTACGGTCGGTGTATCCGCCGGTCGAGGTACCCGGTTGATCGGTATCAACCTCAGTGGAACGAGGTCGAACAACCTTGAGAGTGCGTTTTGAGACAGCAGCTCTTACTGGTCCCTGACAGGTCGTCTGAACGATAGCGGTAGGTGGACCGGGTATAGTGAGAAATTTCCTCGGTTTGATGATTCTTTCAAACTTGCGTTCTCAGGCTGTATCGGAATCGATATGCTTCTCCTCGAGCTGATTTTCCTCCGCTTGTCGTTGAAAACATTTGTCCAAACTCTTGCAGAAAGTAGAGTCATCCAAGTTCGATATCTTCTTAGAGATTCTGGATTTCCTGATCGAACTGAGATAAAGCTAATTCGTTTACCGCTTTGCCTTGCTGCTGCAATTTACGTTCCTCTAAACAATTATAGGTTCCTTTTCCAATCTTTTGAAGAATAGTGTCCAACGCGTTTCGTACAACTCTCTCCTCCGCCTCGGTGACAGGTTGTATCGTGTTAAACAGGGACGATGATACGGTTGAATGGCGATATTAGATGTCCGTGTCCCAATCCGACTGGGTAAGATGGGCGAATATTTAGGGAGCCCACAACCGGAGTGCCACCGACTAACTGTTTGGGTAACACTAGATCCTCGAACAGCGAGTACAGTTCGGGAGTATCCGTGATACTATTAGGATCAAGAGTCTGAGGTCTAACTAGGGAGTGAGGAGGTCTGACCGAGTATTCCAGAACTCTGATCATAGGTTTATTTAAGGATCGTTTGAATCGAACGAGCGTAGGTGATACATTGAACAAGTTTCGCTCGAAACTCCCGTAAATATAGCGAGTAAAACCGTGTTTAAAGCAACGTCTCCGCGGATGTTTATGTCTTTCCGTTTGTTGGTTGGATCTTGGGCATTTATCGCAATAATACCAAAGACGCACGTCTTGTAGGGGAAACGGGGGTGATATTGATTCGGTTTTGCAATGTTTCTCTCAAGAATTCCAAATATACATTGGAGTTACTGCATTTATCCGGTTCTTTAACGTCTTCTCTTTCGAGTCGATTTCGAATAGAACTTTCGCATTCGATTTTCAGTTTATCGTTCCGACTCCGCTGGGTATGATATTTAAATAGCACCATTTCCCTTTCGGTGTCGACATCGTCCGTATCGTGTAAATCGATAGGATGACCATTAGTTAAGAAGTCCATATGCGTACCATTACGATGCGTATAGCGAGCAGTGAATTTTTGATAGTCCAATTCAAGCATAATTTGCTCCTGGGACATCGGCGGTTCGATATAACGACCATCGTCCTCCGTAGTAGTTGGACTAGCATCGCTGCGTATCAAGCTATCAACAAATGCTTGCAACGGTAGAGTATATTTCTCCCTGATACCAAGATCATCTTCTATCAATTCAGTCATAGCTGCTATATGAGTTTATCAATATTATAATTAGTTATAATTAGGCTAGCGGGCGTCGCTGCCTACCCCTCTCGGCCCCCGGACAGCGCAAGATCCTCAGCGCTGGTGTACTTTCACCGATGTGCCTATCGCCAACGTAGTAGCTGCACAACGACCACAACAACCAGCGCGAGTCACTCCACCGTCCGTCCCAAAGGCTTAGATTTACTTCAGGTTCTTACTGGAGAGTTAGGGCTACTTTCACAATTGCGACTCGCTACTGTAAACACACTTTAGTAGTAACATTCACCTATAAACGCACAAATTCCACACAACTGTCACAAACCGCACACATTCGGGCCATTTGTCCGTTAGTCAAGTGCCTTCCAGAATGCCACGTTATTATTGGGTATCCTGGGATACTAGCAGTATGCTATTTATTCCTTATACTATTCAATGTGGCAAGCCTTTATTGTTCTTTTAACTCACTTCTAATTCTAGCGTGGTTGTTGCCATGGTGACATTATGGAAAGCTAGCGGTAGAATTAGGGTAATTCTCATGCATACAGATCTGGGATGCTATTTAATAGTAATTCTTTAATTGTCAATATCCCCTTTATACATGATTTTATGAATTTTATCGGCTATTGACTATATATTGGAGATTCTCGCACACTAATACACTTAATAGGGTGAATCTCCGCTCCCATGATCTATTAATTAATGGAATTTTGGGAATGTTATAAATTGTATAAAAATGACAATTTATCAAACTCATTAAAAGAAATGAATTTAAATTTATTCCCGTAAATTTTATTATTTAATATTAAAATAGACACAATTTTATTCCAGAACATAACTGGGGACTGGGATCCTTGATTCTAGGAAATTTGTCCTTTTAAGAGTATCGGTAAGTGCTACGATATCTTAATTGACTAGAATTTTAAAGGATCTAAATTTTGACAGATTTTATAAATATTAATAGTTAATATTTAAGATGGGCACCGGTTTATTCCAGGACATGTCTGGGGACGTTAACCATTGATTCTAGAATTTTGTCTTTCAAGTATATTGGTGGGTGCCGCGATATCTTAATCGACTAGAATTACAGATGGTCAAAAGGTTTAACAGGTTTATTTTGCTTTGTACGCTACTGTTAGAGGGACATCACGCTACTATATGTATTATTTAATATACGGTATGAGAGCAATATCGCACGAAGCAATGTCAGTGAGAAGAGGCAAGTCATTTCCAAGGTCTACCCAGAGCTTGGTTTAGCCGAGACATGAGGATCTGAATTTTGCATTCCTAATACTCTACTTACCAATAATACTTGAATAATAGTAGGAGCTTTATTGTACTTTAATAAGTACGGATATTTCATCTTACTGTAGTCACGTATTTATAATGTAATACGGACAGTAAGGAAAGAGAAAAAGAATTATTTTTTGCCGTCGCACTAAATATATAATATATAAGTAATTAAGTAATAAACGCGAATATATATTGCACTAATCTACTAGATAATCGCTAAAATAACATTCTGCTAAATAAAATTAAAGAAAACGATTATAATAAAATTACATAATAATACATACATAAATATAAAATAATAAAAACAAATATAAAATAATATAGTCACACACCCACTCCAGACGCTGTTACGTTGGGGAGTCCCTAGATGTTTGTTGGATTAGGGAGGTGGTCGTGGGAAGAGTATCTTGCCTTCCATAGTTTCCGGACAGTTCTCGGTCTCGTTCCAGTAAACATAAACGACCAACTGGGCGATTGAGCTGCTGTGTCTCGAAGACAATTCCAGGTTTCCTCTTCGTCCTGGAATAGTGACGATAGAAACATCGCTTCAAATACACGACGGCCTTACAAAGCCGATTCCAGGATCTATAGTGGTCCATCGCTCCCGGCAGGAGAGGTGCGAGTCCCTGCGAGATGTCTGGTGTTCCAGATCTCCAGTCTCTCTCTCTGATCTCCACAACAGATCGGTTTGCGGTGGGGAAGTTTAGATCCACAGCGTCGTCTCTGGAAATGTGTAGTACAGACAGATCTAGCACGGGTTTAAATAACCTTGATTTACTCGTCCGGGTTTTAGGTTTGACTTTCTCCGCTCCCTTGGCTTGTCTAATCTCAGACGTGGTAAGATGGGGAGGCCATTCATCTTCTTTACTTAGGAAGTCGGGTCCACCTAACCAGTCTGGAGTATCTGTCAGTTCTTGAGGAGTTGCTCCTCTGGAAGCGATGTCGGTTAGATTAATCGTCTCGGGGCAATGTCTCCATTGATCTACATTAGAGTTAATATCGTCATTATCTGAGGAGTATGGTGTTCCCTCAGTTGGGTCGTCCACTTCACTGCTCTCCGCTTCCCATCCACTTACTTGGTAAACCCGTTCCTTGGGTAACCTTTCCATGAGAGTTCTACGGGAAGGGCCAGTAAAGTACCAACCTACTCTAGTTCTTCCCGCATAGGCTTGTAGTGGTTGCGGTTGAGCAGGCCGTTTCTCCAATGTCTCAAGCGCCTCATGCGCATTTTGGCCGATGAGTATTTGCACTCCAGGGTAGTCTGTGTTGAATCTAGGTATCTTAAGCTGCTGGGTGAAATCGTCCTCATCCCAGTTATAAGGTTCTACTTGGCTGGTAGCGAAGTTCTTTATCGCCACCATTTTTACTGACCTTATACTGTGTTCTCCTAGTTCATCCTGGGGGGTGGACAACGCACCTACATAATAATCTGCTATTACTGTAGATTTCCAAACCTGCATAATTCCTGACATGTTTAACTTAGTTCGGAACTTGGGTTGTCCAGCAAAGATGTCTTCGGCTAGTTCTTTGTCGATGAATGTTCCTGTGCATGGAGGGCGTTCACTATATAACTCCTTTCAGGTCCGTGGACCCTCAACTGCACTACGGGAAATTCTCGGATTCCTACATTGGAAGTTGGTGCTTTCCAAGATGGTTGTCGGTCAGAAGTAGTTAGGGGGAGCTCGCTGTCGGTGTCCTTTTCATACGTAAGTGCTCGATACACTGCGGTATTTATCAGGTAACAGGATTCGTTTTCGTCGGAGAATTCGTCCGTATAGAATCCTTCCATCTCAGAACTTTGGTCAGTGTCGTTCACATCACTGAATTGGACATGTAGTTCGGACTCACTTACCTGACTCGGGCTGTTTCGTTCGAATTCAGTGTGCAACAAGATATGATGTTTTGCGCTTCACTTTGCACACCTTGCGTCGGAGTAACAGGTTCGCCGTTGGTGTCCTCGTCTGAGGCAATTATAACACAACCGCTTATCCCACATGACTTCACGTCTATCCTTTAGTGATTTCCTCAGGAATTCATCACACACATTCAAACGGTGGGGCCCGTCACACAGTGCACATTTCGGTTTGATGTTACTTACCTTATTTTGAGTAACGTTGTGCACACTCGTTCTTTCTTCGGGCTTTCTTACCTGAATTCTCTTAGGAGACGTAGGAGTAGTTTTTCTTACCTGTTCTCTCCTGTCATTGGTTCGAGACTTGAATTTACTTACGTCTTTAGGCGTTTTGTTGACATAATAAGATCTTTCAGTGTCTTTCCCGCTGTCTTCTTCTTGAGAAGCCTGGCTTTCGCCATCGTCGGTATAACACACTGGTGTTACCTTTCTCCTAGAAACGGGTTTCTCACTTACCTTGTTTTCCGGTGTCTTCTCTCTGGACTGCTTTAGGAGCTGTAATTTCACTTCTCCATCTAAGAATGACATGAGATCAGCCATGGTAGGGTCTCGTCGTTATTGTTCCATCATATATAACACTTTCTTATCCCAGCGTGTACCTACTCCACCCTTAGGTAAATTAGAGGCCACGGCTCCAATAACCATAGAACTCTGATATTCATGAGACTTACCTAGCCAATCTAATTGTCTACAGATCTCCTGAATCTCATCGGAAAACTCTATAATCCCGCTGCTAATGAACTTTTGGGGCGCTACCAATTTTGCATACAAATACTTAGCTATGTTATTCCTATTACCATACCTGATCTTTAGTGTATCCCAAACTTGTCTTAATCCATCTGGATGTCCAATAAACTTTAACGCCATTAACTTGGGAGATCCTTCCAAGCACTCGATGAGGAATCTCAGTTTCTCTCCGTTAGATAGCACAGAGTTCTGTATGTTATCTTTGTAATATTCATTAAAAGGTAACCATTTCATCTCATCTCCATTGAACTTGACGATCTCTCCCACCTTTACCGCTTGACGGGCTTCGGTTCTAGCCATTTGACGTGTAAAACTTTCTTGGGCCATCGTGTTATTTAATATCGAGTTATCGGTATATAAATTTCTCGGATTATTATCAAGTCTATATGGAATATCATTGTCAACAGGTTTATAATTACCCTTAATAGGGTTTACTATAGGAGTTTCCACTTCACTAGCAGTATAGATGCGTGTAGGCTCCACACCTTGCGCATGAAATACTTCAGACCTAACAGGTTGACACATTGTTACCGGGGTTGATGGTATACCCCTTTGGGTATTTACTAATTTGTCGCGTTCTAATGCGATACTCTGCTGCACCTCTTGCAACTCTAACCTACTTTCCCTTACTGTGCCCTTGAACTGCTGAACAGTTCCTTCCATCTCCCGGACCTGCTGAGAGGAGCACTTGCGGTGTTCCCTCAACTGCCCGAGCAGGAGACCCATCTCCCATCGTCCCTCTGCTACCCACTCGACCGCCGAAGCGGGAGTCGACAACGTAGTAGCGGGCGAGCGAGAGACAACGGGCGACAAATCATTAATATTTCGCTCGGAGTCCAGGACATGAACATTTTCAGGGGTGGTTCTGTTGGGCACAGGTAGTTTCGTGCTGTGCAAAGGGAATTTAGAGGTAGGTTCTGGGAGTACAGGTGTCTCTATCACCGAAGGGGTTGCTTCGAGAACAGGCCTAATTATTTCAGGTTTATCTACTATAGTAGGGAGTCTTTCTAATCTAATAATTTGGTCTGTGGGTTTTGTACTACCTAAGTCTACACTATCCAGTTGCATTCTCACCTCAGGAGGTAACGTCCGCTTGAGCATCCGTCTACGTCCGCTTGAACGAGATTTATTACCTCTACCTTCGGGATCTCGCATATCACCTTCATCGGAGGAGGCAAATCCCTGTCTTCTGGGAGTATATCGACACAGTAACCGTATCTGAGCTGTAATCAAAGCTGTCCTTTGTTTCTTCATGTATTCTTGTTCCGCCTGAAGTTTTTCCAGCTCTAGTTGGGTGGTCTCTTCAGATGCTCTTCGTTCTGCTTCTGCCACTGCTATCTTTCTTTCCGCTTCTATTGCTGCAGCTGCCGCTTTTCTTTCCGCTTCTGCCGCTGCAGCTGCCGCTTTTCTTTCAGCCTCTGCCGCTGCTGCTGCCGATTTTCTATCAGCCGCTGCTGCTTTCCTTTCAGATTCTGCCGTGGCCGCTGACCTTCGGTATTCTATTTGCCGTTGCTTTAATTGTCTATCCTTAACTAGCCTAGGGTCTGACACTACTACTGAAGGGATGACCTTTCCTACAGTAGGAGGGGACTTGGACTTTGGTCTGGGATGTTCTATACTTTGATCTTGGTCACAGATCCTTTCAAGACACTGTCCAAGTCTAAGACTCATTCTAACACCTTCCAAAAGACTATCTGACAGTGCCCGTTTTGTGTCAGACATATTTGATTGTACAGTTGAATGCCTACTACTATAACGACAGTTAAAGCAAGTCTAGTAATTCAGTATCAACTGTTAGCCTAGTAATTAATTAACGATATCGTTACTTTATGTAATGTGATATATATACAATATATTAGAGTACCGGTATATACTTATAGTATATATAAGTATTATTACAGACTAGGTTTGTCACAGAATACCGGTATATAACTTACACTTATAGTATGTATAAGTATAGTTATAGACTAGAATTAATTACAGAATACCGGTATATAATTTCAGCACAAATATATAGAAATATATAATAAGCCTATCGTGAATACCGGTATGTCAATTATTTTAGAATAATTGAATTTCTGAATTTTAGGGTTACTTGGTTACTTTACCTTACTTTATTACCGTTATTTAAGCAGTAGTCCAACTGATATTAAGACCTAATTGATGTATGACAGGCCTACTATTTTATAAATCGGTTTGAGTTGATTTATAATATATATACCCGTTTTAATGGGTTTTGTCAATATTTGAAATAAATGTTATTATTTCTGGGAAAGAGTCACTGCACAGAAGCTGTACGCTCTTAGTGAAGTGCTACTTGTTGGACACTAAAACAAATAATTCTAATTTGTCTAAGTTACTTAATACTACAAATTACGTACAATACGGGGTGAGATTACAATCTCTAAATAAACACAAAAATTACACGTACGAAATTTTAGGGTAATTTTACAAGAAGTCTACAAACCAGCCTAACAAGGGGTTAGAATATCTGGTTATTACAAACGGACAGGATACTACGGTATTTGAAAATAACAAAGCAGTAGTAAATATACTGCGTTGTCCAGATAGGAAAAATACCACCGTCTGACGACTTATAGCCGTGGCGCTATAAGTACTACGTTATGTATCACGGAGTGTTCCTACCTAGAAGTTAATTACCGCGGTCTACCAGAACCAACGTGCCTATTAACCACTTTACAACACAAATATACTGCCTACACACTAATTACCTTCGGAAAGCACTGTACACTAAACCCTAAATTAGGTACAAGTAGTTATACAACAAATAATCAGTAGTTAAAAATACTTGAACAGCTAAAAGAACCACGGTATCTGCCGGAGTGACCAAAGCATAAAAATCTCCAGTCTTTACCTACGCCAAGCAGCCCTGATGTAGTACCGGGGTTAGTTTAACTATAACGGTATATATAACAAGCACAATTACTGTAGGAATAAACTTGGGGGTATGAATGTTGCGAATAATCGCATAAACTCTGAATAATAAATATTACGCTACGCGTACAGACTACTCAAACAAAATACAGACCAAACGCTGGCAGACTACTATCAAGCCTAAACAAATTACAGTATATGCAGACTCCGAAATGGTTAGTTAGTATGCGTTCTAACCGAGTAGTACGACTTATTCTTTCAGGGGGATTTACCTTACAGCACTGGATGCCACCCACTTTCCTAACTAGTACTTTATCGGACATACACTCTACACACACCGCAATCTCTTCAGACCTAACAACAGCCAGGCAACAATCCAGCCTACAAATTATCTAAATAAGAAATATTACGCTACCCGTACAGACTACACAAACAAAATACAGACCAAACGCTGGCAGACTACTATCAAGCCTAAACAACTACAGTATATGAAGACTCCGAAATGGTTAGTTAGTATGCGTTCTAACCGAGTAGTACAACTTATTCTTTCGGGGGGATTTACCTTACAGCACTGGAAGCCCACCACGTTCCTAACTAGTACTTTATCGGACATACACTCTACACACACTGCAATCCCTTCAGACTTAACAACAGTCAGACAACAGTCCAGCCTACAAATTACCTGTACAATCTGAGCAGGCTTACACGTCTTCTGCTCAATATTAACTTACAAATAACTAAAACTGACAGAAATAGGCCTAAGTAAAATCCCAATAAAAACCAGGCGTCCCCGATTAAATATTAAAACCTACCGGTATATAATTATCAAAATCGAATAATACTGCTGTACCTGTACTGCTGTAAGTACCGGTTCGGGTAGTTAGGCAGTCAGGCCTACTAGTTACCGGTCGACCGGTACTTTAGACTGTATTTATTGCCTACACTGCAATCAGAACTTCATAACTGTTATTGTTCTTACCAGAACAATAGACAACTATATTTCTGTTATTGTAATAACTGTTATTGTTCGCGCTTTCAGACCTTTAGCAGTTTAACCTGCCAAATTTAAGTGTCTTCTAGATTTTAAATCGACTTTAGCCTATGACGAGTATTTGATACACTACATTAGCCGAAGCCAGTCTATGCGCGACCATTCACCCGCTGGATATACCCGGGAGACTGGATTCGGAAGCTTTGACCTTATTGCGGTGTAGGCCTACTGTATTATTCGACTGATCGTTAATATATAATCTCTGACAAATATTGTTCACTTTCGGGAAATATCAACAGTTCCTTTAGGACGTGGTGCTCTAAGTATGTAAACAGAGTTATGACTTACACTAGACACAACGGGATGGCTATTGATTCACGTATAAAGCGCATTCTTTAGGAGATGCTTTGTTATCAGTCACAATCATGCACACTACTGCACAATGCTGCACACCGATCTGCCGACCTTCACTAATTTTAGTCACATATAAAGAGAACAGCAACCGACATATGTAGTGCCTATGAAATAGCATTAGATTCACTCCAAAACCAATATAATGTGAGTCGCAATTGTTATATGTAACCGGTCTCTCTAACCTTCAGTATATCAAGAAGATTGGGGTTTTCTGATTTTATCGATATTATCCAAATATAACAAGATTCCATCAACTGATATAATTAATAACCGACAGTAAATAGCAGTAAAATAATGCAGTGTTTGTATGTGACAATTTGATTCGATTTAAATTGTGATATGCAGTGATAACAGTTATACGTTTCTATGATCAAAGCCTACTAATGTTTGGCTAAAGTCTGAAACGCAGAATCATTCCACAGCCGGTGTTCTAGGCTTAGGAAAAATACACACACTGACTGAATTACGTAAGTTTCTGTATACAATGTCCAACACAGAGTGAAAACCGCTCTGATTGGTCGACCGAACAAAGAACGAACAAAGAACAAAGAAAAAGTTACACGTGGACACAGCTAATAGATGTCGTCATCTGAGTTCCGATGTTTAGAGTATTTGATCTTATTGCGGAGAAAAATGGCTTTTTATGTCCGCTAAAGCACACATGCAGACATAGCGGGCAAAATCGCTTGTTATGTCCGCTAAAATACCTACT
Organism: Nemertoderma westbladi; assembly: GCA_032718475.1. Lineage (NCBI taxonomy): Eukaryota > Metazoa > Xenacoelomorpha > Nemertodermatida > Nemertodermatidae > Nemertoderma > Nemertoderma westbladi. The sequence goes on from JAUCBJ010001196.1 coordinate 66,356, forward strand.
CGGTATATTGCGGAGAAAAATAGCTTGTTACATCCGCAAAAGCTTTTACAAGTACAATAGTGTAAGGTGAAGATAATAATATATGTTAAACTTAGTGTATTTGCTCTTTTTGGTGAAATTTGATTAAAATTTAAATAAAACCCATTTTAAATTTTATTAATGAATTTTTTGTTTCTTTTTGCACTTTCTACCCCCACTAAATCGACAATTGCGCTTCTAATGAGCTCACCCATGACCTGTTAGCCCCAGCAGAAGTGAAGATAATGTAAATTTTCAATAATATTTTTTGCACGGTAGATTAAATATGAGTGAAAAACAAAGTGCTACTGGGGTCACATGTTCCAAATATTTTTTTTTCCTAAAATTTTGTCCACGTGTTATGGAAACATAACCTCACCCTTTGGGTGAGTTCCTAAGTAATTCGCGGACTTTTGATTTTTATGGCACACCCTAGCCTACATAGAGGCTACATGTAGGTATGTGTATCCTACATAAGGCTACATGTAGGTATGTGTAGCTTACATAGAGGCTACATGTAGGTATCTGTAGCATACATAGAGGCTACATGTAGGTATGTGTAGCCTACATGTAGGTGCATGTGTAGGGTGAATGTAGGTAGGTGTAGGTAGGTCTTTAAAAACAACAATGATGAATGAATAGGCCTACGCGGGGTACCCGGACCGGACTTCCTCGAGGAGATGTGAATGTCGCGAACAGGGGTAGCCGGAATACCCACGAGGCGGAGCCAATCAATTCTACGATACTGACAAAGGAAGAAAACGACTGAACGATATACCGATACATACTGTCAGACTGTAGATCTTATGATCCTGCGGGTTTCAGGCATGGAGGATAATGAATTTGTATGGGCCGAACATGAAGTTTCCAGTCAAGGAGGAATCGACCAATGGTTAGGGTTAACGCTCGTCATGAGGGTCTCAGGATGAGTAGGTGATTCAACAAAACGCTAACAATAAACGCTAACGGACGGACTGAACCAGTGGCGAGGTAATGTATTTATATATGAAGTATTAATTATTGTTAGTAGATGTTTTATTTATTATATTGGTTTATTAAATTATGTCTTCAATGTCATTGATTATATTGTGTTTTGATTTTACTTATTCTTCATTTTATAAATCTTGCTGTGGCCGTTTTAATCTACTGTAATCTGCCGTGTCAATTTCATGATATTTTAATGGATATGCAATTTAACTTCTTCTTTCTTTTAACTTTCAATGCAATAAAATATAACTGTAAAGCTATTGACTTTCGTTTATTGTTTTGGTGTTAATTCGAGATGGGATTTGAATCCCATCGGATTACTGATTAATTCCCATCATCGAGATGGGAATACTCTATAATGAAACAGTGTGGTGGTCCGCGGGATAGTGGGAAGGGATGGGACTGTTGCTGGTTGGTGGAATGTGACTCCTGAAAAATTAAAACAATCAAAACTTCCAGACTTCTATATTTTTACTTTCAAAATAAAACATCCAAAACATTTCAATGCTGAAGTACTGTTCAAGTCCCATTGGGGTTTACGCCTGTAAGGTTGATAAAGAGGGGCATAGGGGGTCTGAGTTGCTGGTAGACTAGGCCCTATACAGTAGTCCTGTAGTCCCCGCGATGATGGCTGTTTAGGTTACTCAATAAACATATAGATTAGATCGAGTTAATCTAATGGAACGATGCCTTTCGTGGCGTAAGCATACTCAAATTATTAATATTTATGACGAGTAAGAGACTTTAGCCGTGGCCCCGTGGCTCAAGACTCTTACTCGTCATAAATATTAATAACCAGAACGCGATGTTTGATGTTTATACAGTATGCAGTAAAACCTGTTGCCTGTTGTCTGACAGCAGACAGGTCTGCAGGTTGATGTACCGTATTGTATCATGGCGATCAGAGATTGCCATTACATCCTGATTGACGACCGCGTGTATCACGTTACTGCAAGTTGACACATAAAATACATTAATATCTATGGGACTACACCTACCTACATTCACCCCACACGTGTATCTTCTACATGTAGGCTACACCTACCTACATGTAGTCTCTATGTAGGGTATACCTCTACGCAAAAAATATAACCTTTTGCTTCAGTTGAATATGTTAGCGTATCCATTCGCTGCACCACCCAGTAAGAAAATGGGGAACTGTGATTTACGAATCACAACCAAGTATGCAATATCACCCAAAAGTAATATTGCATACCAGAAGGAGACGGGGCAATAATGCCAGTTTGGAGAAGACACAAACACATCTCAGGGAGAAGCTAGCATAGGGCGAGGGGAGATAGGGAGTGGCTAAAGAGTAAACCAACCGCTGGTGGGGCGGCACTCCATCAATTAGCGCGCATCTATTGGTAGGTCGATAAAGTAGGTAGTGTATGTAATCTTCCATGCAATATCTATATAACTGTTACTCAGTGTTAATTATGATTCAGTTGGCTATTAACCAGTGTAGGAGTCAAACGGTTTTAACCGTCGTCGTTACTGCTATTATTGTGCAATACTGATCGTGCTGTTATACCGGCACTTATTTATCAGACAACATTATCATTACTGTAAACGAAACTCTGTGTTATTGTTACACCAGCCTTCGGCCTTTCAGTCCCTTGAATCACACTAGGCAGACGCAGCGACGTGTATCGACACACGACAAACACCGGTCGGAATACACTTGCCAACTGGGATCCCATCACAGAATATCCTTATATCCACCTCTAAAACATAGAATTATATCAGTATAAATGGGTTTTCATATTTATTACATGTAGGCCGTATCATTATTATTTATTTTACAAAAGGTGTACGTGACCAACAGCAATGACATAACAATCTTGAACGGTATTGGCTCCAGTTCAGAAGTACCATGTGGTATAATCACCCAAGGAACACCGCAACTAACTGTCATCAATTGTGTTGGTAATGTTGGTCGCTACATTGTTCTCTTCAATGATAATATCGACACTTTAAATTTCTGCGAAGTCATGGTTTATATCTTTGGAGTTTAATTTACAGGTGGGGAGATTAATGATGCTGCCATTGTATTCCTTGTATCACTTAACTTTATTTTATTCATTACAGTGATATGCATTATAGAAGGGACACTATCAAAACAAAAACAAGTTTTGCATTACTAAATTAGTGTTATATATACAGTATAATATAGTCAATATTTTTTATTATTATTTTCTTCTCTGAGTGTTACAAAAGAAATGGAAATTCTGCATTCGAGATGCTAAAATTAGTCTACTAAAACAAATATTAGTTATAATAATAGTTGTTGATTGTACATGACGAATGAGATAAAATTTGATAATTTCTACCGATAATATTTTTCACATTTCCCTGGGTCAATATATAAGAATAATAAGAAAGTGTAATATCCAAGATATCGAACATTTTTTCTCTCGACCAAAACCTGTTTTTCTCCTTATATTTGTTAGAATTGTAACAGAATAAACTTTTTTAAATATATTTTATGAATAATATTTGTTCATTGATTTCATGTTATGTAATATATTATTTGCAGAGCGAATCTCAAAGACTTCGAACTCTTCCTTATCAAAGAAATGGACCGGGGAAGAGCATTTTATCTGTCCTTATGTGTAACAACTGTATGTGTACTACACATAGTGAAGAGAATAACATGCGTTTTGGCTAGAATAGCCCTGAATTATCTATACTAATGTCCATAAGTGTTCTGAACAAAATAAGAATACTAATATTATTGTAGTTATATCGATGACTTCTAGAATACTGATGTATTCAGGATGCATCACTTAAGGCCGCGTTCACACCGTGTCGAAGTCAAATTCAAAAGTCTAGGTCCAAAGAAAATTAATATAGCTAGAAATAATAAATAATAATACATTATATAATACTGTATAATACATTAGGGCATGCTAGAAAAAATTAAATTTCATGTGATGTGTTTTACGTCTTTTGACTTTGACTCATTAGTGTGAACGCGGCCTAATACAGCATTAAGTTTATAGAGGATCCTAGAAGATTCTGGTTTATTCTAGGAAATTAATAAATACACGAGTGTGTGGGAGGTGACTTCGTGCAGCAGAAGCTGCAAGCAATCTTAGCGAACAATTATAATTATACTATGGCTAGTTATATATTCTGATATTGGCTTCCGACACCCCCCTTTGGAAAACGGCCATAGTATAATAATTATCCTTATGGCCAATTCCACGGTGTCGGACGTTACGGACACGGTTTCGGTCGGGCTCGATTTTTGAATGTTTTTCTTTAAATTTACGAAAATACTTGAATTTTTGACATCAGATTGCGTTGAATAAATGAGACAATTTATAAATCTTTCAGAATATCGCAAATACTCTGCATTGGGAAACGTTATTGTTCTTAAACTGTTGACTTTTAAAAAGGTGCGTCGGACGTTACAAAAATAGGACACTTTTTAAAGTACATATTTTACTTTTGATTGCAATTAATGCCGAAGAGTGGTATGTTATTATTTTTGGGCTCAAAATGTAGCTCAACTATTCTATTTTTCGAAAAGGTTTTCTAAATTGCACTGCAGATCTTTTGAAGTCAACATTTGCAATGCAAATTTGTGCGGAATGGTGTCGGACGTTACGTGTTGGACGTTACATAAATATTTGCAATATTTAGCCACCTCTGTCGGCTTTATTTTCCGTCTTTGGAATGTAATCTAGATATCATTAGAACCGCCTTCATCCGCAGATTCCGAATCTGAAAACCATTTTAAATTTCACCAACAATTGCCAAATATAATATCTAAATACCAAGGTGTGAATTTTGAGTCGAAAATCGCAATTTTTGGAACCTTTATTGATGCCTTTTACACTATACACTGCAATTTAGACATTAAATACATAATAATTAAATTACATAATAATAATGTCGGACGTTACAAGTGTCGGACGTTACAATGTGTCGGACATTACAAACTTCTTTCACTGAAATCACAGCCTTTATGGTAGCCTGGATTGCTGTAAATGGCACAAGAGACGCCATCTTACGTCGGCATTGAGTCATTTTATTTCGATATGGTTTGCTAAACAATAGAGAAGTATTTGAGAAAAAATGTAAAAAATGTGTCGGACGTTACAATTGGATACAGGTAGCTTTTAATGCTTATTGTATGAGAAGCGTTCTATGTTTATGGCGTAGAACTACCTCATTGGAATGTGCATTTACGGCTGATTACAATGATACCAAGGATAGCCTATATGGATAAACAGTAACAAAAAATATTTCGCCTTTGGTATTTTTTTTTTTGGTTTTTACATTAGTCTTGATGATGGTCGATATAATCGCAAAATTTCCTATTTTATACCCTCAAATCAATGTAAATTTTGTCAAAAAATTCGAAAAATTTATGAAATTTTACCCAATAAATCATGACATATTGCTTATTTTTTAAAGTTTTTTTTTTCATATCGTTTCCCATTTTCTGTGGAAATGCCCTTATACAAATATGAAACGAAACAAAAATTAATTCTTATTATATATATAATATAATTAATTATAAAAGTTCGCTGATGATTCGCAGTTCTGACTCGCCCAACAATAATTGTATTGTATAATTCTACTATAATAGCTACATTATACCAACTATATTTTAATTTGATTTGTTTGTGTTTAGTATGTGTTTATTTATTTAGTATGCCTACTAATGTAGTACTTCTTAGTACAGGCTCCAACCTATGACCCCGTAGGAATCCTAGAGTTATGAAAGATTATTTTTTATATGATTAATTTAATGGCATATTTAGTTTTTTTTAAATACCATAGCAACCAAGTTAAAACGACCTACATTGTTGGATGTATTCGCAATGTATTAGCAATGGGCTTTAAACGTGCATAATGCATAATATGCAGTGGTCGTAGCGTCATGGGATCAGAATCTACCACCAAGATATCAAGTATAAGGAACAATATCCACTATTTTTCAGTTTCTAGTTGCCATGGCAACGGGTAACTTTGACTAGAAACGGGCTATATATTAGCGGTAGCGTCATTAAATCAACATCCACCCCCCGCATATCGATTTTTAGGAAAAATTTGCAATGTCTTAGTTCTAGATGCCATGGCAACCCGTCAGAATTGTTGACAAAGTAAACAAAACCAAACTTTCAAAAAACTAAATATGCCATTAAATTCTTCATATCCAAAATAGTAATCTTCCATAAATTTTATCTCATCATATCTACTATGGGTTGTTGCTATAGTATTTTCCTCCGTTGTTATGTTTAAGACCCTCTAAAAAACGAGCGCAACTGTTTGGAGTAGTCTACCCAAATTTTAAGGTCCGTGTAGTGAGACCTTGGTAGAGCTTTGGACTTGAAATCTCTAGGTACCGAGTTCAATCCCGCTTTCAGTAATTTTTTGGTTGTAACATTGGTAGTAAGCCATTCCTCAAGGAGACAGTTCATGAGTTAGTAGTAGCAGACGCGGTCCTTTGTGCGATTTCGCGCTTGTTTCTAATGTCCCATATCTATACTGAATTGGAGTTTGAAGCTTCGTAGTTAAAAAACCCAATGTGCTTCCCAAGACATTAATTTTAAATAGGAAATTCATTCACCACGGGTTTAACTAAAGATATTATTCAGTTACAATATTATTGGATAATGGCGAACCAAACCAACCATTTCCATTCTTGAAGCCACAGTTAATTGATAGCTAGCCAATAAACCGTGAGGCTTACGGCAGTAGATAGGCTTGTAGTAATGCAGTTTAATTAATTAACTTCTATCGAATAAGGACATGGCCCGGGTAAGGAGAGTGGAAGTTGGTAAATAATGTATGCCGGCTGATGGTTTAAAGGTGAATCTAATTATGTTGGAGGCCATTGTGTTTGTATCACGTTCAAGCGCACAGTTAACATGGGTTTAACGGAAACTCTGGAGATACCGCCCTTTGATTGAGGTGATAATTAATTTTGTTGATACAACCTCCGATTCAGCCATTCACGAGAGATATTGTTTTTGGTTTCGGCCAATCCTGATATTAATTATGTTTGACTGACAGTTTGGGGTCAACTTTGGCGTCACTTCCTAGAATAACCAGGATTTTTTTGTATAAAAGGAACCCAGCCCACATTGTGTGACCTTGTCATTTTAATAGATTACTTCGGTATGAGATTTACGCCCAAAAGTTTTGTAGATTGTGACAATAACTGGCTTCTTGACGGCCCTTTTTGGACAGTTTTGGAGAGGACATCAGCAGAGTTGGAGTTTGTTTTCAGCAAAGCCAATATGAGGGACACAAACATTAATGAGGGACACACATTAATGAGGGACACAAACATTAATGAGGGACACACATTAATGAGGGACACACATTAATAAGGGACACAAACATTAATGAGGGACACACATTAATGAGGGACACAAACATTAATGAGGGACACAAACATTAATGAGGGACACAAAAATTAATGAGGGACACACATTAATGAGGGACACAAACATTAATGAGGGACACAAACATTAATGAGGGACACAAACATTAATGAGGGACACACATTAATGAGGGACGAAAACATTAATGAGGGACAAAAACATTAATGAGGGACACAAACATTAATGAGGGACACAAACATTAATGAGGGACACAAACATTAATGAGGGACACACATTAATGAGGGACACAAACATTAATGAGGGACACAAACATTAATGAGGGACACACATTAATGAGGGATACAAACATTAATGAGGGACACACATTAATGAGGGACACACATTAATGAGGGACACAAACATTAATGAGGGACACACATTAATGAGGGACACAAACATTAATGAGGGACACAAACATTAATGAGGGACACAAACATTAATGAGGAACACAAACATTAATTAGGGAAACAAACATTAATGAGGGACATCTTAATAGTTAATAGACACCTTAATAATTTGTCTATGCCTAGGGGCCACACATATGCTTAATCCAGCTCTGGGGAAGAGCTGAGGAATCCAGCTCTTCCTTAATACGGAAGCCCACAAGTTCCCACAGTGCCTGAAAAACTACTACCGTGGGAACGTGATCTCTGGTAGGGCGGCGCTGTAGACAATTACAATTCCATGTAGTTGCAGAAGGATGCCTATTAAGCTATATTTATTTTTGTTGCCATTGGAGGGTGATAATGTTTACAGTGTGGGATATGGAAAATGCTACGTACTGGTAGCCGTAATAATGAAACTATTTAAACTATTCATTATAAATCCGTTGAGGTAGAAATAGTTTTGATGCATTTGTGGTATAAGTTTCTGTAATGGAACTTGTAAACTTGTAAGCATATGTGTGATTTGAAAGGTTTTTATACTTTAAGTAAATAAATGAGTAAATGGGTTTGTAAGCATATGTGTGGCCCCTAGGCATAGACAAATTATTAAGGTGTATATTAACTATTAAGGTGTCACTTATTAATGTTTGTGTCCCTCATTAATGATTGTGACCCTTGTTACGATATATGGCGCTGTGTACTATTATCAGCCTATTATACAGTATAGAATATTTAGATAACCCGTAATGATGTACAGCCATAATTAGATAGGGAAAATAAAATATCCATATTCATAGATCTTATTCATTTTGTATAGTATTTAGCCCTACGTACGTAATTTTGTAATAAAATATAAATAAATAACATTACGGTAGCAAGTTTCCTATAAAACCTTGATACAAGCTTGCTGTTTATTGGTATTAATCGAATTAATCATGTATTTGCATTAATTTCCGTTATATTTGTCTTTGAATTGGCTTTATATTAGATTGTGCTTAATGTACTTTAAAAATCGCGAAATTAATGTTAGAGCCAGCAGCCAGGGGTGCAATTCATTACCATATATGGTAATAATTTGCGATTTGGAAACCCCGAGGTTCACAATCCGGCTTCCTTATTGGCCCAGCTGTTCCAGGTTGGTCTAATGGTGGCGTGGATTGCTGAGCCAATGAGACGATTATTTTTCGCAATTATTCTGTGTAATTCCTTATTCTGCTTCTGTAATTTCTGATTTAATTCTTTGCTGTGTTTTCTTAAATTATGCATATTATCAATGATTACTGCAAATTACAATCTTGAACTATGATTTCGACCTTTTGATTATTAGTTTCTATGCGATTTAAGATGCGATAACCCCACGGGATTTCCTTAGACTGTCAGACTGTTTGTGAATGCATGCGCCGCTATGGTAGCTATTCGTTCTAATGGAGGGCTAAGGCACCGGTAGGTGCGGCGGGCGCACCGGGGGGGGGGGGGGGGGGGTCGAAGGGAGTGTAGAGGATTCAAAACGGGCAGCGCTGGCGGGGGGTCACCATTGCGGTGGGGAGATAGTCAGTGGGGACTGAAGACCTACCGTCGGTACAGTATTAGGGGGCTGACGATCCAGATTTTGTCTCTACTTTGTAGTGTTAGGGGGCAGGGCTTGTGGTTAGTTAGGAAGCCTATATGCAGCTGTGGAAGGCCTTCGTGTCTTACACTGCCAACTGCTAATTGCATACTATACTGGTATACTGATACGTTACTGTATGGTTTTAGTGCACTAGATAACTGGTAGTCAACGCAGTACCGTACTACAAGCTAATTACTACGCTAATTTGTGTTGTTGCTAAAGCTTAATTGTGAATACTTAGATAGGCGCCGTTCCCTTGATTGATTTCTATTTCTTAGTTTACGCTTTAATAATTGCTGATTAGGTCAATATAATACAGTATTTAGGCTGTTGCTAGTGTAACCCAGTATGTTAAAATTAGAATTGCATATTCTGGAACATCTAGTAATTAGTACGCTATTCCGTATTTATGACTGTAATTATTTTAGCGATAAAATAAAATAAGAATTTGTACGCAGCATAGCGGAGTGTAGTTTAAGTAATTATTTAGAATACTGTAAATTATTCACACTAGGCGGTTATTTGAAAATAGCGGGGCAACAGGCTGATAGGAGCATCCAGTATACAGTAGTAAGTTGCTGGCCTAAAGCCAGCCGAAGGTAAGTTTAGACCCCAAAATAAAGTACCAGAACTGGACCCGGTAGGTAATTAGGTTATTTAAACATTCTCACATTCAACAATTCTGTTAGTGAATTCCAGTATTTGCGATAAGTGAATGCGCTGAGTGTAAGCCACCCCATACTCGTTTTAAGTAGCTTAGGGAGCCGATTCGGGTTTATTGTTTTGGTTATTCCCACGTGGCTCATAGATTCGAACAGTTAGCTCTCTGTCGAGCGATCGGTAGAGGAAGGAGCAAGCGATTTTGTAGGAGCCGTATAAAATTAGTAAAACATATTAGCGGACGGCCAGGTTAGCGCCATCCAGCGGTGAGAAGAAATTTTGTGTTTAGCAGCAGTGCAGCAGTAATAACGCGCTCCTGATCATGCTTGTTTAACAGTAAGACACGTTTTTATTTTGCTGTACTACGTACAGTAAAATGTAAAGAGTGCGTTTACTAATCGCAAAATACAGTAATTCATTTGGGCCGTTAGGGTGAACTGTAAATTAGTAAGTTTTTTGAACATTTTAGCTAGGTTTGTGAGAATTCAGTTTCGGTCAAAATTGTTTATATAATAAAATCTAGAGTTTTGTTAGAGCTTAGTTATTTTATACCATCTGGAGATATATGGCGAGACGGAGCTTCTGAGCTTGGGGTTTGTGTAGGCCTGCGGGTTCGGTTTGCAATCAGCGACGAGACTGAAACTTTGGACGCGGACGTGGAATCTCACAGCAAACAAGGTTAGTTGTTCTGTTGGTACCATTGTGTTTGTGGAAGCAGTAAAAAATTACCGGTTGTTTAACTGCGAAGCTGAACTCAATTTATTAGTTAGGATAGTTAGGTTTAGCCAGCCATGGTGTTTTGGATCGCTCAGTTGGAGAGAGAGAGGAGTGTCGCAACCTGAAGGTGTAGCCACGCGCTAGTGGACACATATAATATTTAAAAATAAAATTACGTCAATTTTGAGCTATATATAAAATTGGAAATATTTGGGTAACGAATTCATTTTTTTTGAATTTTCTGAATTAGATTCAGAAACTATTTTTGTGTCATACTGGTATTTAAATGCTATATAATAGCTATAGAGCAATATTTTCATTTAAATATTATACCGGTAATTACTATAATTATATATACCATTAAATTCACAATATAATATTGCGAATTTATTTTGACATTTGAGACCAAATAATTTATTTGGTATATAATTTAATCGTATTTCGATTAAATTAATATATCTCGAATTTTTTGCGAGATTTTAGCCGGAAGGCAAATTATATACTTAGACTATCAGTGTCTCAGAGAAGGAGGCACTATAGGACAGTTATGAGACGGCGGCCGGACCGCCGACTGATAACAGTGACTGTTGATGACAATGCCAACTATGACGACACAGCGAGTGACGCTGACGTAAGTGAACAGGAGGACGAGACAGTGACCAGTGAGGAAGAACAAGGTGAGATAATATTATTAGGATCCCCTACCGCTACTGTAAGGAAGGATTGCACAGCAGCCCGGCCAGAGGTGAGTGATAGGGAAGGTAGTCTAGCAGGATCGAGAGCCCGGAGCCCGGTTTCCAGACCTGTGGGTATGGTAAGTGCCATGGCCCCAGTGGCTGTAAGGAGTACCCATAGTTCTCGTAATAATCCCTAAGTCCACCGAGTGTGAGTCAGGTAAGCGAGAGAGAGGTAGATATCGAGATAAAGAAGAAACTTTGTGCGCATGCCGGACATATATGTTCGCGGTATTTCAACTTTTCATAACGCAAGTTGAATATTTTTTGTATTTATTTAAAATGATTATTCCGATATCACTACTGGGTGCGGGACAGTGTGTTTTGGGCATACTCAATGAACTGGGGGCGATTTATGGGCGAATATTGGGGCGACTTACATGGTACGGGATACGGGTGGGACGGACACGCGAAAGGGTCGACCGACTAACAGCGGAAGGGTTTGACGAGGACTGCCCTTAGCGGTCTCTGGTCAACAGCAGTTATTACGAGCCTGAAAAGGACATCGGAAAGTCTGCTGCTTGTGCCAGGGATTTGCGACGGGGACCGACGACAGACCCCTTAGCCAAGCCGTACTGGTTCTCGATGATCGTTCGCTTCGGGGTTCGTGAGGGGTGGGACAGACACGCGACGGGGTCGAAAGACAGAGGACTGGACTCTACTGGCCTACCGACTGTTCGGAGCAGTTTCTCGGCTGCCGAAGCGACTACGAGCCTGAATAAGGACTCGGAAAGCCTAGGTGGTTGGGTCTCTGCGATGAACTGACGGACCCCTAGCCAAGCCGTACTGGTTCTTGATGATCGTTCCCTTCGGGGTTCGTGACGGGTGGGACGGACACGCGAACGGGTCCACCAACACGACAGACTCCTAGCCAAGCCGTACTGGTTCTCGATGACTGATCCCTTCGAGGTTCGAGAGGGGTGGTACAGATACGCGACAGAGTCTACCGACTGGACCGACCCTTAGCCAAGCCGTACTGGTTCTCGATGATCGATCCCTTCGGGGTTCGGGAGGGGTGGTACGGATACGCAACAGGGTCGACCGACACCGACACTACGGCACCAAGACTAGGACCGAGGGAAAATCTGGGGAACATTAGTTAGGCTAAAATCTGAGCGAACAGTGGGTAATTAAATAATTTACTGTAGGGATTTATATTGTCGTGTATTATTATTGTGAATAATTTGGTGTATATTGGTTTGGGGAAGCCCAATTTATTCTCAATCAAGATTCAACTGTAGGGAAGTTACATTAAAGGTATATCCAACCAATGCAGCTTTTTCTCAACCGCAATCTTGCATCTAAGAACTTATTCCTTCTCCACAATCAATATCCGGTGACTGGCCGGGATTCCGTGGTCTGTAAAGTTCCGCCTCCAGCATCGGCGTTTTCCCCCATGGTGTCGGGAATAACGGCAACAAAATTGAGAATAAAACGGTCAATTTTGACAGGGTGTCAAAATTGAGAATAAAACGCGGCCAACTTCAACTGGTGGAATTTGGGAATCCTGCAATACTCTTCAAACTCTCTCGGTGCTTACCCAGCACCAACTACGAGGAAACTCTGGTATTTGAGTTAAGACAAAGCCGTGGTTTAATCAATCAACAAACTCGATATAACAAACTCGTAGTCGGTAGATCACATATAAGAGAGTCATTAACAGGGAATGGAAGTATCGATCACACCCATTGAAATAATTCAAGTTGAGCCAGGAATCTGGCACGTCGAGGTTGAAGTACAAGGAACGAACGTCGGACGATTCAGGATTACCGTTCGAGTAATCCAAGCCGAGTATGAGAGCTACGAAGAACTATTCTACGACATCGCATATCTCGCTATCAACGAGGCACTAGAATGACAACGAACAACGTCTCCGAAACCGACGAGATGGACACCCACACAGACTCGGAAGCCGACGAGGTACCGAATGTCAAGAACATGACCCGTCGACTAGGCGCTCTCAAAGGCGGAGTCACTCGAGCGTATCAACGTATAGAGAAACAACTCAAGAGAGTCGAAACTCCCCTCAACGAGATACAAACTCAGCTTCAGAATATCCGAAGTATGTTACAACGATATGAGAGGATGATACAGACGTATCAAGAACTCGTTCCCTCCACCGGCCATGCCCAAGATGGAGATCCGCACCTTCGAAGGAGATCCCGTCGATTACCTCAGATTCAAGAAACGGTTTTTCGCGCAGATTGGATCAACGGACATAGCCGACGTACAAAAGTTAGTATATTTATCCCAATACCTGGGCGACAAACCACGCCGGATTATCGCATGCTTCGAGGGAGGAGCTCATGAGGCATACTATGACGCATGTAAAACTCTAGATAAAATATACAGAAATATCGGGACTATAATTAATAAAACTCTCGAGAAACTGATACAGGACGCGGGATCCCTAAGGGACCCACAGAATATCCCAGAATTCTCAGATTCGATGAAGGATGCCTACTACACTCTAAAACCATTAAATAAGGAGGAACAAGTAAACAACATTCTAAACCTCCGACAGATCGCCCGGAAGTTCCCCGGATGGCTACAAAGTAAGTGGGCATATAAATGCGTAGATCTCCGGCGCAGACACCCAGATCGAGATCCCAGCTTCCTCGAAATGTCGGCATTCCTGGACGATGTCTCCGAAGCCATGAATGACTCGATGTTCTCGAAACAGAGTCTCGCCAAGTTAGACGGAATAGAAAGCAACTCCAGGAGTAAGACGCCCACTCAGAAACCGAGATTCCGTCCCCCTCCGGTGAGTACGATGGCCATCACCATGGCCGAGGATTCCGATGACGAAGACTACGAGGAACCGACATCAGCCGAGGAATGGGCGTGTTACCTTGCGAATTGGGCACCCGAGAGGGAAGGCATCACAAACTCCCTTCTCTGTCTCTTCTGTGGAGAGAAACATAAAGTGGAATTCTGCAGGAAGTTCCAGTTTGCCGAACTCGTCCCATGCTTCGAGGCGATAATGAAACACCGAGGATGCTTCCGGTGTCTTGGAACAGGTCACTATGTTCGGGATTGCGACCAAAGATCGTGCTGTGCGGGCTGTAACGACCTACGTCATCACACGCTCCTCCACATCCCCGCGAACTTTGACTTCACCATCCTCCCCTTTCGGATTGAAGCCAAGCGAAGAGGAGAAACGAACCACGTTTCTAAAGGAACCCGGACAACCCAACGGAGAGAAACCAACCCATTTAAAACCTCCACCGATGCATCACAAGTAACAAATATCTCAGCCACGATCAACCTTATAAATCGCCGTTACATGGTCTTCGCCAAAGTAATCCCAGTAAGAATTTAAGGGGTTGGTAAGTCCTTGACGACGCTCGCGTTCCTTGATAACGGGTCGGACGGAACCATCTTCGACCGGGATTTCCTCGAGCAACTCGGCCTAGAATATGAACCTTGCAAACGGCCCATACAAACTATCACCGACCACAGAGAGGTAGAATCCGGGGAGGTGCAGCTCCAGATGGGAGGAGTAATGAAGGGCTACGAGATGGTTAAGCTGACCATCAAGAACGCCTTGGTACACACAGACCTCCGAGTGCGGTTCCGACAATCAGCCGAATACGCCCCCCTCATACAATTGGACCGAGACGATGTAGACCTAAGGTGCCCGCCGTTGGATGTAAACCGCATCACCCTACTGATCGGACTTGATACACCGGAATTACACATACC
This sequence comes from Nemertoderma westbladi, assembly GCA_032718475.1. Lineage (NCBI taxonomy): Eukaryota > Metazoa > Xenacoelomorpha > Nemertodermatida > Nemertodermatidae > Nemertoderma > Nemertoderma westbladi. The sequence continues at coordinate 81,579 of JAUCBJ010001196.1, forward strand.
CACCGGAGACGTCGCCCGATCTGTAAATCCAGATGACGGCTTTTACGCTGAACGAACGATTATGGGTTGGACACTTTGTGGCATCAAAGAGGAGACTACAGACACCTATACATATCTTCCTAAGTGCCAGATTAAAGAGAAGGCAACCTCCGTGGGTTACTGTTCGGTGACTGACCTCCATTCACCATCACAGCGTCACACCACATTTGTAGCGAACCGAGCCGGAGATAAAACAGTGTACCGGCCGAGAACAGTGGCACCACGTGAACGGGAAAGAAAATCCAGCAGACTTATCAAGCTGAGGCGCCAACCCAAAACAACTCGGTAAAAGTAAACTCTGGCTTACAGGCCCGGAATTCCTACAGCAACCACAATTAACATGGAGTACCCGATTCGATCCCGAACTCGATAGCAGAAAATACTCCGAGGACGACAAAGAGATCCGTAAAGTCCATAGAAGCAACGCAGTGGAAATTTATAGTTGTCTGACCGAGCCTGCAAAGGACTCGGGCAGGCACTATAACGTCGCGACGATCACTCAACCAGCGGCGTCTTTATACCTGTTGATCGAGCGAACTTCATCAATGAAACGTCTCATCCACCACGTTATAACCCTCCGCAACTTCCTACGGTGGAAAGATAACAAGCCGATAGTTCAACGGAGTATACAAGAACTCATTATCGTGGAGAAGTGTATCGTTGGATATGTCCAGAGAGAAAGCTTCCCCGATGAGTGGGAACAACTCAGTGCGGGCAAGACCATGAAACTGGACAGCCCAGTCTACCAACTGAGACCAATGATGGGAGAGGACGGACTGATCCGACTGAATACCCGGATGGCAAATGCCCCGGTTGAATATGAGGTTAAATACCCAGCGCTTCTGCACGGGACGTCGACACTAGCCAAGCTATTAATTCAACAGTGTCACGAGGAAAACCACCATGCAGGACAGAACTGGATTATAGCTAATATACGACAAAGGTATTGGATCACCCGCATCCAGCCCCTGATCCGGAAAGTTTTAAAACGTTGCTTTCCCTGCAGAAGATATCTAGCGCCACCACTCATACAAAAGATGGCCGACTTACCAGCCACCCGCCTAAACTCCGATTCCCCACCATTCTATGTAACCGGAGTAGACTGTTTCGGACCGTTTGCAGTCATCGAGCGACGATCCAACATCAAATGCTGGGGAGCCATCTTTACCTGCCTTAGGTCTAGGGCAATCTACCTAGATATCGTGGTGAACCTTACGCAACACGCATTCATCAACGCCCTGCGTCGGTTCGTGGCGAACAATGGGACATGTCGTCATATGTACTCCGATACGGTACAAACTTTGTGGGGGGAGAAAGAGAACTTAGAGAGGCGATCGAGGTAGGGTTTACAGAGGACACCGCATCCCAAGTCTGGAGGGACCACCACATACAGTGGCACTTCCAAACACCCTTAGCACCCCATACGAGCGGGGTATGGGAGAAGCTGATCGACTTAGTAAAACGATCCATGCGCGTCGCATTAGGAGACACCCGGGTAACCCATGACACCCTCCGCACAACATTCTGCGAGATCACGGTTACCCTGAACAACCGGCCCATTGTCCCTATCCGCGACGACCCCACAGACCTGGAGCCCCTCACTCCTAACCACCTACTGGGAAGACCCAAAACCCATATTCTCCCAGAGACGATGTTTCCGGATCCCGGCGATATCGCGAGACATACTAACTGGAAGAAGGCCCAAGCGTTGGCAGCACATTGGTGGAGAATCTGGGCCCAGGAGTACCTCATAACCCTCCGGACCAGGAGGAAGTGGAACAACACCTACAGGAATGTCGCAGTTGGTGACATGGTGCTGGTGAAAGAAGACCTCAAAGACCGCGTCCACTGGCCTGTGGCGCGAGTTGTGGCAATACAACCGAGCAAAGACGGACTTGCGAGGACTGTGACGATACGAACGGCAAAGGGCCACTTCCAACGCCCTATCCAGAGGCTGTGCCTTCTTGAAGGCAATGACAGCGGTGACTCCAAGAGAGGTGATAAGTTCCCTACTCAGGATCCTGCTGCAGACATTGGTGACAATGCTAAACCCGTTAAACCCTTTTCATCCTGTTGACAAACTCTTTAAACTGTGATTTACTGACAATGAAAAAATGAACCCCCCTTAAACCAACTGTAACCACGCAATGGTATTTGTGTTTCCTCGTGTGTTATGTGGAGTCCAGCGTCACCCTGCAGATGTTTCGACTGACGCAGGGTCGTTTATGTATTGTTCACCCTGATTTTGGTCATTGGGACCAACGAAATTGGATTATTGGAAATGGTAAAGATTTGAAGTGGAATTCATTGTATCCATTGTAGTATGTTATGTTGTCCGTTGCGTGCGCAGTTCGGGGCGTAGGCGGTGTAACTAGTCCAGCTGTAGATCCCGGATTGCCGCGCAACACCCCCTCTATCCCATTATTCTGGTGGGTCCATGGTGCATCTACATGACTTCGACGATAGAGGGTTTTATGTTTCTCAGTCGCGTTATTCTGGTGGGACCGTTGCGTGGATTTTGGGGCGTAGGCGGTGTAACTAGTCCAGCTGTAGATCCCAGAATGTTGCGTAACCCCATCCCACATGACTTCGTCGGCTGAGCTTTATGTTGCTGGGAGTGTTGTTCTGGTGGGTCCCTGGTGCATTCCACGTGACTTCACTTCCAGTGTCTTCATTGTCCGTTACGTGTGCAGTTTGGGGCGTAGGCGGTGTAACTAGCCCAGCTGTAGATCCCAGATTGCCGCGTAACACCCCTTCCACGACGAAAATTTCCCAAAGAAGATGATTGAATGTAGTTGGAAATGATGAAAAGAAACAGACGACATTACTATAAACCGAATGATGACGCGTATGATGATGAAAATGTAATGATGCGCACCCTGGTGCTGTGCTTATAACAAATGATGATAGCCGGGGGGCTACAACCCCAATGATGATGTGGAAATAAATGTGATGAAATGTGCAACTAAATGATGAAATGTGTTGAAATAAATGAAATGTGAAATGAAATAATAATGAGAAATGAAAAAAGACAAAAAAAAGGTATAAAAATGTCTAAAGAAAAGAATTGGAAAAAAAGAAGAGGAAAAAAAAAAGTCATAAACTGGTTGGATATTAATGTATAGTTATAGTAACTGTAAATGCTGAATGTATTAGCAATAAGATGATAGATGCCTATATAGCAATGTTATTTAATAAACTGAATTAAAAAAATAAAACTGAATTATTCTGCAATCACTATAGTTTCAGACTTTCTGGATTTATAATTAACTAATATAATTTTGCAACGGACATAATTTAAATATGGACCCAAATCGCCAAATTATCGGCGAATTACGTAATACAATAGATCTATTGGAATATCCACAACCTGGATCCCCTAATTGTGATACAAATTGGAACGCCCTGATAAATGAGAATGTGCGAGTTGTCAAATTCTCCGGGTGAGAGGGACCGGATTCCCGGAATCTACGAGCCCTCCGGTTGGCCGATGCTAGTACGAGACTGAAAAGAACTCGGAACGCAAAGGCTACCGGAGGGGATGAGTTGTCATATTGGGAAACTTTTCGGCAAAGCGTCTACAGATCCCGATGTTTGATATACGACAACGAGGGAAACGCGACGCCCACCTCGAAAGCGATGACGTTGGCGCGATGTCAAAGTTTCGTCGATGACAACAGTACGTACCTCGCCCACTGGCGAAACCTAGCGGAGTGTACGGCAATGCTACGAGAGGAACGTATATCCGTTATCCAGAATCGCGACGACTACCAGGAGAAGTACGGGGCGAAAGAATACGGTCGATCCTTGGTCGTCGTCCTCGGAACCCTGGATGGTTTGGTATTGGTGTGTCGAATATTCCCGACACCCAGACAGGAAGTGCAAGCAGCCGGAGCGATCTGGTTGCTACCTCCGGAAATCCAAAAGATCCTCTTCGACTTCGACGTCATTAAAATCGGGTCGGATATAAAAGCGGACGTCCGGAACGACTACGCGAACGCTCCTTTAGGAAGAGACCATAAAGGAGATCTCAATGCCATTAGTCATTGCATCGACACCCAGACACTCCTAGCCTGGTTACGATCCGCCGAATTCATGCGAGGATTCCGCGAGGTGAGACGGACGAAATCCGGGATCAGCTACCTCGCTGTACTAAACGGCGGCATCGACTTTAAACCTCAGAAATTCCAGGACTATAATAAGATATATGGTAGATACCCGGGATTGGAAATAAAGAGCGAGTGAGAGGGTCGATGGAAGGACGTTGACAGGAGGTGGACGATACACCAAAGGTGGGAAAATCCCGATCGACGGAACTACATCTACGTCGTTATGGAGTCCTACACCGTTGCTAAGTTTATATGTAAAACTCTCGATAACCTCATTACGGCGGTTCCTCTTTCCTTTGTCGACTACGACTGGAACGAGGTTATAAACCACGCGTTCAAAGCGGTCGAGAACATTACACCGGGAGAGACGAAAACACTCACCGTTATCGATTCCTGGGACGAGAATGGACCTAACGACATCGCCACGATTACCGATCTTCTCTGTGCAGAGGAGCCTCTGATTTCTTCAGAAGCTACATGAGGGCATTCTACTGTCTACCCCAAAGCGACCACTCGAGCCGGAAGCTGCATACGAACCGGCCGCCAAACGGGTTGCCTCGGCCGAACCTGCGATGGAAGCAGGCGCCTCTACCCCACTCGGCTCCGGTAGCCCTGCGAGGGAGTTAGTCACTACCTCCGCGTTGAGCGACTTCGGCGATATATGCCAAAGGTTATCCCCATATCCTTTCCCGGGCGGCGAAGACTGGTCATCAGAGATTCCGAGTACCAGCCTCAGCGATACTGGTCGAGAAGGGTCCCAGCGCTGCGCCGACTCCCGAAGATCTCCTCGGAATCCCTCCGTCGAAAACCCCGGCACCTCTTCGCCGACCAGCGGTGGCTACTACCCCCTCCGTTCCACAGGATCCTATGCGACTAACCCGATGGTACGCCGAGCAGACCGAATGGATCCACCGCCAGAAACGGTCGTCTGAGATGAGACCGGCAGGACATAAAGAAGGTTATCGGAGCGAGAACCTACTATGCCAAAGCCCAGCCTTTCGCGGGCTACCAGCCACCGCGAATATTCAAAAGAGCGACCGACGACTCGAGTATTACGTCGGCGTCCCGATTCTGATATTCCCCGGTCGAGAGATGCAGTTGGAGATATGCGCAAACTGCGGTTCGGAGCAGTGCCCATGTGGTAGACGAAATCGGGTTACTGATTCGTGCCTACAGCTCCTCGGGATACTGTATTGCCCATACTGCGCAACATCGGGACATGATGTCTCGGTTTGTCCAATCCTTTATAACCTCTGCACAACTTGCGGTTTCCGTGGACATTCCGCTAGCCCCGCTGCTATATAAAATGTCCTACAAAAGACGTTACCGCTATGGGAAATATGGTCATGTTCGAAACATACGCAAACAGCCATATAAGGACCAAAATGCGGAGAAAAGCTCAGAATATCGCACAGGAAATGGCATGCGGGTACTTTTCCTTCCCGACACCTCCACACGACAGCGACGTTACCTTTTCACTACGTGGATCTGTTGCTGAGCGCCGGATTATTCGGCCCATTCGAAGTCCTTAGACGCTTATATTCGTATAAGGAGGAGTTTGGTGACGGAAAGTGGTTCCTAGAGGCGCGCAACACCGAGTTGGAAAGACGTACCGATATGATCCCGTTGCCATCGAAAGGAAGAGCCGCCAGGAGACAAGCCGAAACGTTGCTCACGATGGATGTCGATGCTCCCCTACCAGCTCTAGCGATCGATGAGAGTCGACGGGCGAAGAGGAGGAAGGCCTTATCAGAGAAAGAAATAGAGGACCAGGATATTCCAGGAACATTTATATTGGACATTTATTCTTTATATATATATATATGAACTCTAGGCCAAATTAATCAAGACTATGCAATATTACAATTTTGGGTTTTTTATATGGGAATGACCTATGCAAACTCAATCTACCGATAGACCTCACGAAGGTCATTGGGGGGGACTGTTCGTGGTATTTCAACTTTTCATAAAAGCGAGTTGAATATTTTTTGTATTTATTTAAAATGATTATTCCGATATCACTACTGGGTGCGGGACAGTGTGTTTTGGGCACACTCAATGAACTGGGGGCGATTTATGGGCGAATATTGGGGCGACTTACAGGGTACGGGATTCATTTCATGTATATAAGGGCCAGGGGGGGAAGGAAAAGTTAAGCAGTATTCAGGTTTACCTGACTACTATTAGGCCTAGCCAACTTCCTGCTGCCTGTAGAGGTGGATTTGGTAACTCGCTAGGTCTAAAGGACAAGGACTGCCCTTAGCAGTCCCTGGCCAACAGCAGTTATTACGAGCCTGAAAAGGACATCGGAAAGTCTGCTGCTTGTGTCAGGGATTTGCGACGGGAAACGACGACAGACCCCGTAGCCAAGCCATACTGGTTCTCGATGATCGTTCCCTTCGGGGTTCGTGAGGGGTGGGACGGACACGCGAAAGGGTCGACCGACTAACAGAGGAAGGGTTTGACGAGGACTGCCCTTAGCAGTCTCTGGTCAACAGCAGTTATTACGAGCCTGAAAAGGACATCGGAAAGTCTGCTGCTTGTGCCAGGGATTTGCGACAGGGACCGACGACAGACCCCTTAGCCAAGCCGTACTGGTTCTCGATGATCGTTCCCTTCGGGGTTCGTGAGGGGTGGGACGGACACGCGACGGGGTCGAAAGACAGAGGACTGGACTCTACTGGCCTACCGACTGTTCGGAGCAGTTTCTCGGCTGCCGAAGCGACTACGAGCCTGAATAAGGACTCGGAAAGCCTAGGTGGTTGGGTCTCTGCGATGAACCGACAGACCCCTAGCCAAGCCGTACTGGTTCTCGATGATTGTTCCCTTCGGGGTTCGTGAGGGGTGGGACGGACACACGAACGGGTCCACCGACACGACAGACTCCTAGCCAAGCCGTACTGGTTCTCGATGACTGATCCCTTCGGGGTTCGAGAGGGGTGGTACGGATACGCGACAGAGTCTACCGACTGGACCGACCCTTAGCCAAGCCGTACTGATTCTCGATGATCGATCCCTTCGGGGTTCGGGAGGGGTGGTACGGATACGCAACAGGGTTGACCGACACCGACACTATGGCACCAAGACTAGGACCGAGGGAAAATCTGGGGAACATTAGTTAGGCTAAAATCTGAGCGAACAGTGGGTAATTAAATAATTTACTGTAGGGATTTATATTGTCGTGTATTATTATTGTGAATAATTTGGTGTATATTGGTTTGGGGAATCCCAATTTATTCTCAATCAAGATTCAACTGTAGGGAAGTTACATTAAAGGTATATCCAACCAATGCAGCTTTTTCTCAACCGCAATCTTGCATCTAAGAACTTATTCCTTCTCCACAATCAATATCCGGTGACTGGCCGGGATTCCGTGGTCTGTAAAGTTCCGCCTCCAGCATCGGCGTTTTCCCCCATGGTGTCGGGAATAACGGCAACAATATAACCCGGACGACGGACAAGGTAAGAAAGATGCTAGCCGACTCCGGTAACATCGGCAGGGAAGGGTTAGTAGAACTTATAAAGGGATATAACTCAGCGTGATTTAGCGAGATGGGGGAGCTTGCAGTCCTAGCGAAGAGAGCAGTGGAGTCTCAGTTGAGCGACGTAGCGACGAAGATTTACGACAGGGCTTTAGCGGCCTTGTTGGAGCACTGCGCGGTATCGGAGCGATTCCGACGAGTTAGGACAGAAAACTGGTTTCTATAGGCGCCGCGAGCGCAGGCGACTCAGGTAAGTGACGTGGAGTTAAGGAACTTCGTGGAGCAGGAAGAGACCCAAGACAAGGAAGATCGACGATACCAGAGGGAAGTCACCAGCTGGCTGATGCAGAGCGGAGTAGTAGTACCGGGTCAGGTGTTACCGACAACGGAGAACATCCAACAGAGGACGTTAACTCCACCCGACGACGCATCCAGAAACAGTGGGGATTCTCAGGTTAGTCATGCGCGAGGGAAGGTTATATGTGCTAGATCCCTAGTTTCTCACAACTCGGCAGAGGAGAGAAGACGACAATTAGACGAACAATTAGACGCAAAGCTGCGCAAGTTGGAGGACATAAGTAAGTGTGAGCAAGCCGAACGCGAACAGGAAGAACGCGAACTCCAACTTGAGTGCGAACGCGAACAGAAGGAACTCTAACTCGAGCGCAAACGCGAACAGAAGGAACGCGAATGGAAGGAACGCGAGCGCCAACTAGAATGCGAACGGGAAGCCAAGGAATGCGAACAAAGGAGATGCGAATTTCAACTCGAACGCAAGCGCAAGGAGCGCGAACTTGAGTGCGAGAAAGAGCGACGTGCATTGTATGAAGAAAAGGCGCGACTGGAAGAAGAGAGCGCAGCGAGTCTCACGAGGGAAGAATAACAACGCAAACTGGCGCAATTGGAAAGTGCGAGATTAGACTTAGAAAGCGAAGAATGAACTAGGAAGGCAAATGAAATTGACGAGAAGGGGATGCGAATGATCGAAGAATGTGGGGCGAGTGTAGGTACCGAGTTGCGAGAACTGTTCGCACAGCAGAAGGCCGAACAGGAGGCGAGAACTCCAGTTATACGTGAGTCGACGGCGACCAGAATTCCTATACCCAGTCCAACTATTACGAGTACTCGGATCGCTAAACCATTTTCTACATATCGCACACCAGTTGGCATTAGTGCTTCACCCATCGCGCAGGATCCGCACCATCAGGACGGCGCACAGCGACGCAACTATTATCGAGACGAAGAGGAGTTTATAGAAGAAATTCCTAGAGGCCGAGTATTGGGCGAACCGAAACCGCAGATTTGGAATATGCGGATGGATCGCATTCCCAGTTCGACGGAGAACTTCCGGGTTAAACCGGAAGAAGGATCATATGAGAGACAGCGGATTACCCAAATAGAGCCGACAATTCAGCAGAACCCTAGCCAGGAGTTTATTACGAGGGAGGAGTTAGGTACCAGTTTAGTGCAAGCTATATTGCCGCACATCCAACCTATAACGGACATGCTTAGTATCCTACAGTTAAAGGAAGCAGCACATGTAAGAAGTAATTCTAATCCTAGCAGGCCTGAACTAGATAGAGTCCAACCTGGCCAACAAGTACGCATATCGGAGGCAACAATACCACAAAGACCTCAAGTAAGAATGCCCGTCCCTACGATCCACAATCCCGACATCGAACACTCGGCGGAGAGATTTATACAGGAGGCCTGGGTCAGGGCCTCGGCGCATAAACCAACGCGAGCGCTGAGAACCGACACAGACTCGAGCGATGAAGAGGAAGAATCGTCCCAAAACTGGAAGGAAAGAAGGACCGACGCGGAGCAGGTAAGTATGAATCCCCTGACTTAACAACCCTGCAGAACTAAACAATTTGTTAACCCGGAATGACGCAACCCTTAGAGATATAGGTAAGTTTGCTGCTAGTTCAACTATCTGCTACAGATGCTCCATCGAGAACCTAGAGCCATTGCTGACAACTTCATCGGCAATGAAAGAGCATTTGAACTAGCTATGAAGACCCTTAGCGACATCTACGGGAATAAAACCAAGATGGCACAGTCGATAGTGGAAGACTTGGGTAAAGGCGGAAGGATTATAACTCCATAACTCTATAACTCTATAACTATAACACTATTTCGAACGCATTAGACATCTTGAGGACGGTGAATCTACCTCATCATGGTGATCACGCCGAAGTTTTAAAGAGCATAATAAGAGGTTTAAACATGCATTACCGACAGAAATGGCGCAAATTAGAGAATAAGTTAGAGGGTCAAGGTAAGATGTTGAACCCCTGTGACTTTTAACTCAGTAGACAGATATAATTCGAGTACCCCTGCCATTAGATCAGACTCGCGAGTATGGTCATGTGAGCGGTCAGATAGACCTAAGGTAAAGCAACAGGAGTTGCCGGATGGATTTGTAGGTGGTTGCCAATTCTGCTTACTAAAGGAGGTAAGATCTGACGACCATAAGTTAGACAGTTGCAGACGGTTTAAAGACTAAACTTCGGAACAGAGAAGGGTTCAAGTGCGGACGTTGGACACCTGTTGGGCATGTCTTGCGCCCGGTCATATACGGCGGCAGTGCCCGAACAGCAAGGACGGATGCATGGAATGTGGCAGACTACATCACAAGTTGCTACATGCGGATTTCCATACCCCAATGGACCGTTACTTACAGAGAAATCCTCAAAGGAAGGGGAGCAGAGATCCCGTAACGATAAGAAGAAATACATACACCGGCATCCAAGACGATGGATATCAACCAGGTTCGTCGGACGAGGACGGTGAGGCGAGCGCGAGAGAGGTGACCTGCCAGGGGTTCACCGTGGATTGGATAGTTCATCGACCAGCGCGCGGATGTATTTATCATCGGTCACGTCAGAGATATTCAGCATGATTCCGGTGAAACTTACTGGAGATAAGGGGTCGAAAAGAATATATGTGATGTTGGACATTGCATCCACATTATCATATATAGACGAGGAAGTGGCGAGAGCCATTTCCAGCTTCCGGGATGCCGAGGAAATAAAGATAGAGTTAAAATCCATGCACGGGGTAGGTGACCTTAGGGGACATAAGATTTCGGTAGAACTAGACTCCCTACTCCCGAGAGACGAGCACACTCGACAAGAGCGGAGAGCTTTGCCATTGGATGGATTCAAGTGTCTAGCTATGAAGGGGTTCGGCAGGCAGTTATGTAAGGTGCCACCGATGAGTCCCATAGCACAGGAGTATTTTGACAAGCTCAGAATACCGAGACACCAGGTGGGTTATAGGAATGCGTCTATGTTGATTGGAGCAGAACAGCTGATCGCGCACCAAATATGGGAAACGAGACCAGCTGAGCCATATGTAAATGGGCCACACACCCATAGGATTATATTAGGTTGGTATACACGAGTACTCATATGTTATGAGTTTTCAGGCGGCGATAAGCCAAAGGATAGACACGACAAATTACAGCCTATAACTCAACAACCGTTAGTAGAACCACCAGACATAGACGAGTTTAGGAGAACCTGTATTGACCACTATAGCGACTTTAGCGAGTCAGACGAGGAGTTGATTCCCGATAATGTTAGATTGTAGGAACCACTCTAAAACGACCAGACAGATAGTGAACCCGAGGACTACTGTTATCAGACCCGTGGGTCTGGTTCAGTGGCCCACGCCACTTATTTGAGTAACATTTTGACTTATACCAATATAGTGGAGGGTCAGGTGGCGAAATATCGAGACCTCGACATTTTCCAATGGAGAACAACTACAACTTGGCCCTGAAACGATTGAACGGAGTAAGGGCTCGGCTGTTAAAGAATCAAGATGTTAGGGAGAACTATTTCGCCAAGGGATTTGCTGGGAAGGTAGAGAACCCCGACTTAGTGATGGACCAGACTTATTACCTCCCACAACACTATGTGACTCACCCCGACAAACCAGACAAGGTCCGAGTAGTCAATGACTGCGCAGCAGTCTATAGAGGTATGTCCCTGAATTCAGAGTTGATGGATGGTCCCAACCTAAATAACTACTTTATAGGGATACTGTTACGCTTTAGACAGCGGCGATTTGCGTTTACTTGCGACATCGAGGCGATGTTTCACCAGGTAAGAGCCTGCAAGGCGGACCAGGATAGTCTCAGATTTCTCTGGTACGAGAATGAAGACCTATCCGGCCCAGTGGTCACATACCAGATGTATGTCAGGATATTTGGCGCCTGCGATAGTCCCAATGGTACGTTGTTCGTTTTAAAGAAAACGGCGACAGCCCAAATTGGTAAGTATCCAGTAGATGTTATCGAGTCCATCCTGAGAAACTTCTACATGGACGACGGATTGGTGTCCAAAGACACAGCGGAACAAGCCATAGAAGTGGCTCACGGCCTACAGGAGTGCTTGGCTATAGGAGGTTTTCCACTAACCAGGTTCACCACCAATTCGGAGGCCTTATTAGAATCGTTCCCGGTGAAGGATCACGGGAGCGGAGACATTGAATTGGGTGTAGAACCCATCCCCATGGCGTGAGTATTGGGACTCGCTTGGAACCCAAACACGGATAAGTTCCAGGTGAGAGTTAGGTTTGAACCCAGTAGCCCAGACAAAATTTTTGACCTGATGAACTTTATCAGTCCAGTAATATTACAGGCACGAATATGTATGAGGAAAATCTGGCTGTCCGACCTAGAGTGGGACGAGCCAATATCCCCTATACATGCAAAGAAGTGGAGAGAGTGGGAAGCCGATTTACATCTATTGAAAAATATAGATGTACCCCGCTCCTACTTTCCGAATCAGCTGGTATTTCCAGCTGATCTTGAACTGCACTTATTCAGTGATGCAAGTGACACCGGCTTTGGTATGGTAGCCTACCTTCGCCGAGAGGTAAGTCAGAATAAGTTTGAGAAGGCCTTTGTGACCTCTAGATCAAAGACAATGCCGGTCAAATACATGACAGTCCCTTGTGCAGAGTTGCAGGCGGCAGTAGTCTCGGTTGAAGTAAGTAAGCAGATAATAGAGGAGTTGGACACGACATTGACATTATTTTATTGGACGGACGCATCCTTAGTGTTAGTGTATGTTGCAGCTGACAATATTGCACTAAAGACATTTGTGGCCAACAGACGCGCTCATATCGTCGACTTTTCGACGAAGGAACAATGGAGACATTGTCCGGGAGTGTTAAACCCGGCTGACATAACTTCGAGAGGTGCTATGCCGGCGGAATTCTGTCAGGAGGAATCCCAGGTGTTTTGGTTACATGGGCCTGATTTTCTAACGAGGACACAGGATCATTGGCCAGAGCGACTGAAGATAGTGACCAATCCGATGCCGAAGGATGCAGAGGTCAAAGTGGAGAAAGTTTCCAAGTCTAAGTCTAAAGCCAAACTCGAGTCATTGGAGCAGTCTGAAGAGTCATTGGAGTGGCTTGAAGAGTCATTGGAGTGGCCCGGAGACCTGTCAGACCAAGAGACTTACGTGACTACAAGGTCCGGAAGGGTAAGTTATGACATAAAACCACCCTTACAGACTACACAAGGGTCATAATTAGTAAGTGACGGACAGAAAATGACCGACAAGATGGAGCCTTCGGTTTCTAAACCTGCGGGTTTGGATTCGAAACTTCCATTAGCTAGTGGACAACCATCGCTGGCATTAGAGCCATGTAGTATTTATGACAAATTACTAAATTCATCCGCCTCTTGGCTGACAATTTGTAAAAGAACTGTCTGGTTAAGCCGATACATTTCGTACCTTTGTTTAAAACATTAGAAACACTTAGGAAAACAAACGAGCACTAATAGTGAGCGAATTCAGAAATTGAAACAACCTCTGACAGAGGATGAGATTGATCAAGCGGAATTAAAGCATTTGAGACATTATCAAATGTGTGCCTTATGTATGTGTGTATGTATGCGTGTGTGTGTATGTGTGTATGTATGTATAAATGTGTGTCTGTTATTGGCTCAACGACTAGTTCTCTATAAAGCCCTCAAAAAATGGAGTCCATTAATCCATAAGGGTTTGATTTGTCATAGATCGAGAATCCAGACTGTCGACATAAACTCACAGGTTAGGTTCCCAGTGATAATCCCTAGTCATCCAATAGAATTGCAAAGAGCAATTCAATGGGATATACATAAGAGGCTGCATCACGCGGGAAGGTTACACTGTTTGTCGGCAGTGAGACAGCGATTCATTCTATTGCAGCCAAGCAGGGCAGTAGGTACCATGTACGATGCCTGTCTGGTTTGCAAGAGGCTGAACTCCCGGAAGCGAGAGTGCAGGCATATGACCCACCCTTTACAAATACAGCGGTGGACTGCTTTGGTACAATTGAGGCAAAGAGTGGATGGCTGACCCACAAGAGATGGGGCCTGCTACTGATATGTATGGCCAGTAGAGCCGTACATATAGAGCGTGTGGCAGACATGTCGACCAAACCTGGCCTTAAAGAGATTTATGAGAGGACTAGTAAAGGCGTTCTACTCTGACAAGGGGACTAACTTTGTTGGAGGGAATAGCGAGTTGAATGCGGCTCATAGGGCGGCGCCAGACAGAGAAATCTCCGCAGCACTTTTGCCACAAAGAGTGGAGTGGAAATTTAACACTCCAGAAAGTCCCTGGAGAGGAGGAAGTTGGGAGCGTTTAGTTCGCTCCATAAAACAGGCCATTGCTAAAATATTGCCTGTAAACAAACAACTTACAGACGACGAGCTGGTAACAGCTTTTATCGAAATCGAGCATACTTTAAACTCGAGGCCGATAGCTATGTTGCCTGACGGTGTCGCATTAACACCAAATCATTTGCTAATGCAGAGTCCAGCATTTCTTGTGCCGGCATCAGAACCCATTAGTGCCGACCTATATAGTCGAAAGAGCTGGAAAATAACACAGTTTTTGGCGTACACATTCTGGGAATATTGGCGGGAATATTATCTCCCACAATATCCACCAGATCTAAGTGGTACAAAACATTTCGGAGCCTCCACAGAGGAGACTACATATTAATAACTGAACCAGTTGTCAAGAGAAAATATTGGGAGACTGGAGTCATCTTGCACATACACCCTTACGTACATAATATAGTACGCACCGTTACTGTAAAAATAAGGTGCAAGTGTCCAAACCAAAAGAAGTGTAAAACTAATGGTTTACACACCTTGGACAGGCTGGAGTCATCTTGCACATACACCCTTACGTACAAAATATAGTACGCACCGTTACTGTAAAAATAAGGTGCAAGTGTCCAAACCAAAAGAAGTGTAAAACTAATGGTTTACACACCTTGGACAGGCTGGTCCAAGATATCATGTTACTAGAGGAGACACGCATCGAGACAGGAGACTATAATTTGTCTTCTGCCTCAAACCAAAATTAGTTATTATTATTATAATCTTTAATTCAGAAAAATAAATTCCATAGTAAAATAGTTAGAGCACAATAATGACCAATGTAAACATAACACTAAATTATACAAATTACCAAAATGATTAGACAAATTAACGTAATTAGCTACATAGAAATTCGGTATTACGCATTGCGCAAATTCTAGAACCCTTGGCAATGGTGCAAATGGCACGCAGAACGTAGTTATCTAGTTTGGTTATGCGGCAAAAAAGGCCAGCGACCGCCCTATAACGAATATGAATAAAAAGAGGGACATTTAAGGACCCTAAAGCTAATCGAATGCTAGTAGTTTCATCATCAACAACTCTGGGTATATTGAAAAACCGTCTAGCACAATTATTATAAGCTACTTTGAGTTTGTTGTGAACAGACTCAGAAAAGTTTTGTCTGGCCCAAAGAGCATTACAATATAACGGTGTACAATATGCACGAAATAAAGTAACTTTAACGGGGACAGGGCATGAACCGAATTTGCGAATCAAAAAATTACCCCTAGAATAAAGCTTACAAGTTTGATTCCTGATATCGTAGTCGTCATCTAAAGTACTGTGTACAATATGGCCAAGATAATTAAACTTCTCAACGACTTCAATAGGAGAGCCATTAAGATAAACACTAGGGCGACAAATAATTGTCGACCCCTTAGGATACAAATATAAACACTCACTTTTCTTTTTATTGAAAGTTATAGAATTACCTTTTGCGTAAGTAACACATATATCTATTAAGTGCTGTAAACCAAAAATAGAGTTTGAAATTAAACATAAGTCATCAGCGTAACCAAGGTGATTAATCCTGGTTCCATCAATAACGCAACCTACATCAGCACTGGACAATTGCTTGCTTAAATCATCGATATAAATGTTGTAGAGCAAAGGCGACAAAATACCACCTTGCTTAGGTACATTGTGTCAAGTACAATGCACACATCTCCAACCAGACACTATATAACATTGGAGGTGTCTCATTGGTTCCCCCAAGCTTGACACTAGAACAAAATCGCCTCCGCTTTGCAGGACATTGCTTTCGCCGTGAGGACCAGCCAGTGCATAATCTTGTACTTTGGCAGCCTCATGGAGTGAATAAGCATGGTGGACAGCCTATGACTTTCTTGAGACGCATCTTAAAGGACACTGGCCTTAAAGATGCGGATGATCTAGCAAATGTCATGGGTGATAGGGAGTTGTGGCGGTGCAATTTTGTTGACAAGCCGGCACAGCATTCTTAAAAATGCAGCTGCAATGCAGCATGCCGATCCTAGTAGTAGTAGTACCTTGCTTAGTACCATTGGTAACAGTAAACTTAGCAGATGTAAAACCACCCCAGATTACATGCATCGACTGAGCTCGATACCAATATAAAATAATGCGGACTACATATAATGGAAAACCCCGCGATATCAGTTTACTAAATAACTTAAAATGATTTATTTTGTCGAATGCTTTACTGGCATCTAACATACATACGTAAATGGGCGTATTGTTAGAAATATAGTAATTAAGTATCTCCTTAAGTGTAAAGATACATAATTCCGTACCTAATTTTGTCTTAAATCCAAACTGATTATCAGTCGTATACATCAAAGACAAGCACCGTGCCAAAATAATATTTTCCAGTAATTTACTAAGAACAGTAGCTATCGAAATACCCCTATAATTATCTTTGCTTGTATGGTCCCCGGTTTTATCCTTTATTAAAGGAATAATAACGGATTCCATCATAAGCTGGGGAATATAACCATGGCTGAAAATTAAGTTAAAAAATAGAGTTAAAATATTCAACAGTGGTACACAGCACCCATGGATAAAATGCTCAGCTTCAAGGCCATCAGGGCCTATTGCCTTACCGCTACACAAACTATTAATAGCTTCAAATATTTCATTAACTACTACATTATTTGTTTTACTAAAAGTAGTTCCCAATAACTTATTAGTTACAAATTCCTATAGATACTGAATACTGATACTGAATTAAATAAAATCACAAAAATGATCTTTCCACAGCCCACAAATCTGTTCGGGACCAACTGCGTCGCCTACTTTATTCGGTAGTACAGTTGTTTCCGAGCAACATTTGTGTACATCAGACCAAAAGTTCTTTATTGGGTTACCTTTATTTGAAGTACTGCCCAATAAAGACTCAGCTAATTTAGTATCACGTATGTTCTGTTCATCACGCTTACATGCCCTGAGCGCTCGTTTAAAATTGGCTTTCGACCGCAGATAATTATCTGCGGAAATTAGTGTTGGAACGCAAATTCACTTCATATGCATTCCTCGTATGCAAATACTCGGAAATGCATAGGAGCGGGTTTGTGGTTATTTGCGTTGCGAATTTGTCTGGTGGGTATCAAAACAAAATTTTATTTTCATAAAATGTTTGAAAAATTAAAAAATTTTAAAATTAGAAGTGAACCCAAGACAATTCCAAACACTGGCATATAGATGCGTTCTAGAATTCGTCTATAGATATACAGTAATTTGAAAGTCGTGAAGCCTGGAAAAATAGTATCTAGACACCATGGTTACGGCTATATTAAGTAGGAGTGTAAATTGAGTTCAGTAACTTCCACAGATTGGTGCCAACAGTACAACAACCAAGGTGCTAAAGGTTAGTAGCACCAGAGGTGCAGAGGTGTACACGAACCCCACTCAGTAGTTCATAGTGGAGTGAGGTGTTCGATTATCAAACCTGCGGGTTTGGTATAGTCGAACGCCAAAACTATTGTCCTTTCTAACTACTGTAGTCTAGTACAAGTATTGGGGAGTAGTTTGGTCATCAAAAAGTGAGTCGGTCACGGCCAGTTTATCTCCGAAGTTTTTGCGCTATGCATGGGAATAGGTTAGAAGATAGTTAGGAATGAGATGGGATCTTGAAAGCCAAACCTGAACTGCTGGAAGGCGGCCGGGTAGCTCGGGAAGTTTGTCCCTCCGCACCATCTAACTGACTTACCCACAGTGTAATTAGTTACGTAACGGACCTAATTGGGATATATATATACGCGGCAATATGGAGAAGGAAATTCGAGCGCAACCGAGGAGAGGTTTCACCACCAGAGAGGAAGCAGAACTACCGTTCGCCCGACCTGGGTGTAAAGATTCCAATGTTTACTACCATGGGAGATCGGTAATGGAGTTGAATGGGAAGTATAACCCCACATACGAGAAGGAGTTGAGGAGGGAACGGATTCGAGCGTTGGGAGACCGCATGGAGGTTCTACGAAAGGAATATCGTACTCGTTATCCCTACGACTTTGCCCTTGATGTGTGCGACATTAGCTCCGACCCTGATGAGGAAATCGCTCGTCTATACCATATGAATATGTATTTGCGGCACAATGAACCGCTACCTGCCGTCCGAGAACAATTCGACGGGATGCATCTTTACCGGAGGACCCGAGGTGAGGATCAGGAGATGCCAAAGGTTTTCAGCGTATACAAGTTGTTCTACAAATGCGGCGAATGCATGAATAAGCAAGACGTAGTGATTCCCGATCGACTGAATGAACAGAATCCTGAACCGATATTAACGCGGAGTCAAGCTCAACAGTTTCTTAGATATAATGAGGGAGGTTACCCGATGAGCAACCCGATGATCAGTATCGACTTTAGCGGAAAGAGACCTCTGAGACCCATTATGCCGACCGTTACGACTTTAGATCCGTGTATGGAGATTAAACCCTGTTCGACACCCGCTTTGATAGAAACGGCGGCGGCTATTTCGCTTTACCGAGCCTATAAGGACCTAGAGGCGCGGCGCGAAGCGGCATGGGACTCAAGTACCAAACCCAGAGGTTTGGATCTCTCGAGTCCCTGGACCATGTTTACTTCGCCTCACCGAGGGAGAAAGCTCACGCCCAAGCATCAGGATGATATAGACACGTTGCGGCAAGAGGAGCGAGCGGCGAAAGCGAAGCAGTTATTCGAAGAGCGTATAGCGGAGTATAATAAGACCGCGGATAGACATCAGGAGAAAACTAGGAGAGTGACTGGATTTGTTCCATAGGCTGTATCTCAACCCCGACCGGTGTATTATTCCGACGGCAACGAACCTGCGATATTGGTAGATCACACAGAGTCGCGAGAAGCCATTCGATTCTTGCCAATGGTGATGTTGTCGGATCATTGGAACGTCGACTGCTTACGGGAAGTTTTATGAGCGAGGTTCTTATGTGACGTCCCGATGCAGATAACGGATTATGATACGTTAGACAAGATCGGAGCTCCGCGGAAGGAGAGCAAGTTGTTTGGCTCGTTGGATAAGTATATAAAGGTATGGGTCGCGGTGGCTACATTCCCAGACGACGAAGAGGTAGACGAGGCGTGGCTAAGGAGGAAGGGTTCCTATACCCAGTATGATAACCACAAGGCTATCGAGCACATGTGGACCCCATCCGACAAGATCCAGCGTCAATGGAGGAAGACTGAGGAATCCCTAGAGGATTGGTGCGTAATGTTTTACGACAACGAAGGAGGGTCCCATCAAGAGTGCTTAACTAGTAATTATGCTTGTTATGCATACCGTTATAGTCAAATTAACCCTGGTACTACTTCAGGACTGCTTGGCGTAGGACAGACTGGTGATTTTGTGCTCCAGTCACTCCAGCAGATACCATGGTTCTTTTGGCTGTTCACGTATATTTAACTGCTAGTTAAATGTTGTATAATTACTTGTACCTAATTTAGGGTTTAGAGTACAGTGCTTTCCTGAAAGTAATTTAGTGTGTAGGCAGTATATTTATGTTGTAACGTGGTTAATAGGTCCGTTAGCTCTGGTTGGCTTCGATAATTAACCTCTAGGTATAGGACACTCCGGGTACATAACATAGTGCTTATAGTTTAAGACTATAAGCTGTCAGACGGTGGCATTTCCTTATCTTGACAACGCAACGTACTTAATACTACTTTATTGGTTTCAAATACCGTAATTTCCTGTCAGTTTGTAAGAACCAGAAATTCTAAATCCTTGTTAGTCTGGTTTGTAAATTTCTTGTTAAATTACCCTAAAAAATTGTACGTGTAACTTGTTTATTGTTTATTTAGAGATTGTGTAATCTCAACCCGATACGTAAGCAGGAGCATGAAGAGACCAATAAGCAGATACTGAGACTCCTGCAATGCTATGAAGATTCCGATAAGTATTTCCTGTTGTTGAGAAATCCACAGATGCGCTTAAGAGATTGTTTCTCTAGCACAATGATAGATGGGTTAATACGTGTTGGAGGGAGACTAACTAATGCTCCATTATCCTTTGACACTAAGTTTCCCATACTCATTAGAAATCTTGAAATACAGATCAAGATGATTGTAGACGTTCACAGTAAGCTTTACCATGCTGGTAGAGAACGAGTTCTTAGCGAAATTCGAACTCGCTATTATTTCCATAAACCCTGTAGAGCTCTGAACCAAGTTCTTAGGAACTGTATACCCTGTAGGAAAGCATTCAGTAGGCCTTTAACACAACGAGAGGCAGAATTACCTAGGGAACGAGTGTGTAGATTTATTTGGCCCTATTGAAGTATATCGTGCTAGGACTGTAGCGTTCCACTTTACCAGGACTCGCACCCTCACCAAGGGGACCTAACTGAGTCTGGGCCTCATTATTATATAGGACGGACTGCCATGCAGTACTGCTGTACGGACTTCAGTACTGATCTACCTAGGCCTACTATTACAGTACTGCAGTATTACATACATCCACATACTGCTTGCTCGTTGACCTTCTCTGCACGATTTATATATTTGATTATTATACTTGATATTACGTTTCTGTATTTTGATGGGATTGTCATCCCTTCACTGGTGACCTGGACGAGATCTATATATTCATGGAGGCCACAGACATTCAGGCCCTCGCTGCCGCCATCGCCGCGATCCCCAAAGCCGACCCCACCGCTGCAGTCAACGCCGTGACGGTGAAACTTCCCCCATTCTGGCCAACACGGCCGGAGGTCTGGTTCCGCCAGGTGGAGGCGCAGTTCGCACTCCGCGCGATCACCGTCGACTCTACTAAATTTAACTATATAATCGCGGTGCTCGATAATGCAACCGCTGGCGAAGTCGAGGCGATCATCCTCTCCCCACCTGCCACTGACTCTTACCAGGCCATCAAGGACGCCCTCATCCGAACCTTCGGCCGCTCACAGGCGGCAAAGGATGCAGAGCTACTCGCTCTCACCGGCCTCGGGGACCGGAAACCTTCGGGCCTCCTCAACCACATCCGCAGCCTCAACGCCAACCCCGACACCATATTCCGCGCCCTGTTCCTCGCACAGCTGCCATACGAGGTCCGCCAGATCCTCGCCGGCTCCGGTAAGACGGACCTCGACGAGTTGGCAGCCGACGCCGACCGTATAATGGAAACCCCTACCCCGGCTCAAAATATCGCTACGATTCGGCGCAATGGCACACCACGTTTCACTAGCCAGCAACCGACACTCTGCTACTTCCACCAGAAATTTGGTAAGGACGCCAGGAACTGCAAGCGCGGCTACTGCTCGATGTCCCTCCTCGTCCCACCATTGGTGCAAGCAGATCTCTCGCGCACAACCCCTATAGCACGCTCCGGTCGACCGGAAAACGGCCCGGCCGCCCGCTAATTCCCGCGGTCGGCCACCCTGGGGGCACAGACACCATGTCCGTGTCGGACGTGCGTTCCGGCCGGACCTACCTCGTTGACTGCGGGGCACAACTATCGGTCGTCCCAGCCTCAACACAGGATCGTCGACTCCCTCGCACACCACCCCTTGTTGCCGCGAATGGCACTGCCATCGCGACCTGGGGCCGCCGGAAGTACACGATCCTCCTCGCTGGTCATGAGTTCTCCCTTGAGGCTCATGTGGCCGATGTCACCCAACCAATCCTCGGTGCTGACTTCTTCCGCCGCAACCGCCTCCTAATTGACATGGCAGGCAGGCGTCTAGTAGATCCCAACGGGAAGACTATCCCCGCCTCCGACTTCTCGGGACTACCCTCCGTCGCCGCCATCTCCATTTTCGAGAAGGTGCTCGAGGAGTTCCCCGAACTCCTCCAACCCCGTTTCGCCGCCACAGACGACAACCTCCACGGGGTTGAGCACCACATCATCACAGATTGCCCTCCCCTCTTCGCCCACGCCGGCGCCTCAATGCGGAGAAACTGACAATCGCCAAGGATGAGTTCTTAAAAATGGAAAAACTCGGTATCATCCGGAGGTCAAACTCCCCGTGGGCATCAGCTCTCCACATCGCGCCGAAACCTGACGGCGGGTGGCGACCGTGCGGCGACTTCAGGCGGCTCAATGACGCCACGCTGCCCGACATGTACCCACTCCCACATATACACGACTTTAATCCCAACCTCACTGGAGCGACAATCTTCACCAAGATCGACCTGGCGCGAAGTTATCACCAGGTTCCCATGCGGAAGGAGGACATCCCCAAGACTGCGGTGACCACCCCCTTCGGTCTATGGGAGTTCCTCCGCATGCCATTCGGCCTCAGGAATGCCTCCCAGACATTGCAGAGGCTGATGGACTCCATCTTCCGCGACCTCCCCTACGTCTTCGACTACCTCGACGATATCCTCGTTGGTAGCCACTCGGAGGAGGAGCACATCAGGCACCTGCGCCAGGTCTTCCGCATCTTGGCGGAGAACGGACTCACTGTGCAGCTCCAGAAGTGCGTGTTTGGTGTCCCATCCCTTGCCTACCTCGGACACACAGTCGACGCCGATGGGATCCGCCCGCTCCCCACCAAGGTTGAGGCCATCTCCGCTTTCCCCGTCCCAACGACAAAAATCGCTGTGCAGCGATTCCTGGGAATGGTTAATTATTTTCACCGTTTCCTCCCAGGGATTGCCGGCACCCTAGCCCCCCTCCACGAGGCGACAAAAACTCACACACGTGATGTCACCTGGTCGCCGGACTGCCAGTCAGCCTTCGACACAGCGAAGTCAGCTCTGGCCACCGCCACAATGCTCCACCACCCAAGCAGCGACGCCGCATCGAGCATCACGGTTGACGCCTCCGACATAGCCGTCGGTGGCGTATTCGAGCAGCGACAGGGCGACATCTGGTGCCCCATCGCCTTCTTCTCAAAGAAGTTGTCTCCCGCTGAATGTCGCTACTCCGCCTTCGATAGAGAGTTGCTGGCGGTCTACCTCGCCATCAAAACGTTCCGACACCACGTCGAGGGCCGCGTGTTCAGCATTTTTACTGATCATAAGCCCTTAACTGGAGCCTTCTCCAGCTCCGTAGTCCACTCACCTCGCCAAACTCGACACCTCTCCTTCATCGCAGAGTTCTTAACGGATGTCCGCCACGTCAGTGGGAAGGACAATGTTGTCGCTGATGCGCTTTCCCGTGCACCGATCTCCGCAGTACTATCCCCCACCGTCGACTTCTCCCAGCTCGCCGCTGCCCAGGCCGCCGCCCCGGAGGAGATGGCCACTTACCGCACAGCGATAAGCAGCCTAAAACTTGTCGACACAAACTTCCGCAACTTCACCGTCCTCTGCGACATCTCTACCGGCGTCGCCCGGCCCGTCGTACCATCTACCTGGACACAGAGGGTTTTCGACGCCCTCCATGGGCTCTCACACCCCGCCACAAGGCCCTCCATCAAAGCGGTGTCTTCCCGTTTTGTATGGCACGGCCTTAGGCGGGATATTACGCGCTGGTGCCGAGAGTGCCACCCCTGTCAAGCCTCCAAAATCGCGCGCCACACACGTGCCCCGCTCACTGAGCGCGCGTCGCCCACCACCAGGTTCTCCTGCCTCCACGTAGATATTGTGGGTCCACTACCACCCTCGGAAAACGCCATCTATCTCTTCACCATCATAGATCGCTTCACCAGGTGGCCGGAGGCGATCCCGATACAGAACTCAGAGACTGAGACGTGCACACGCGCGCTCCTACGGGGGTGGATCGCCCGATTCGGCATCCCGACGGACATCACATCCGACCGTGGCTCACAGTTTACCTCCAAACTGTGGGCGGAACTCAACTCCCTCCTCGGGATCACAGCCAACAAAACCACTGCCTACCACCCACAAGCAAACGGGATGGTCGAACGGCTTCATCGCCAATTAAAGGCATCCCTCAAAGCGCGCCTCTCGACATGCCGTTGGATGGATGAGCTGCCACTAGTCCTCCTCGGCATCAGAACGGCGTGGCGGGAGGACCCCGGTACCACACCCGCCGAACTCGTCTATGGCGTGCCATTACACGTTCCCGGGGAGTTCATTCCCCCACTGCCTCGCTTGTCAACCCCCTCGTCGAACTTCGTCCGACAACTCCAGGACGATATGCGCAACCTGAAACCACCCGCCACCGAGTTCCATGGCACACCCATCAACCATGTCCCGCCAAACCTACAAGGCGCCGACTTTGTTTATGTACGGCGCGACGGCCACAGAACTCCTTTACAACAACCCTATTCCGGGCCTTTCCCCGTTCTTAAACCCGGACCCAAAACTTTTGAAATACAGGTCGGGCGACGACGAAACACGGTCTCGGTCGACCGCCTTAAAATCGCCCGCGGCGTCGCGACAACCGACACGCCCGCAATACCGCACAAACCACAGCCCGCCCCACAACCGACAGTCATTCCACAAACCCCGGCCACATCTCGCTCGGGACGAAACCTCCGTCAGCCAGACCGATTTGCCCCGTAAACTCAGGATGTTCGTGTGCTGGGGGGGGGGGGGGGCCATGTAGCGTTCCACTTTACCAGGACTCGCACCCTCACCAAGGGGACTTACATACATCCACATACTGCTTGCTTGTTGACCTTCTCTGCACGATTTATATATTTGATTATTATACTTGATATTACGTTTCTGTATTTTGATGGGATTGTCATCCCTTCAGGACTATAGTCAAGAGATGGTGTGTCATCTTTGTCTGTATGACTTGTAGAGCTATCCATCTCGATATGGTGAACGATCTATCTACCAACAGCTTCATACTGAGCTTACGCCGACAGATCGCTCGCTTTGGAACTAGCAACACGATGAGATCTGATAAGGGAACGAACTTCATTGGTGCCAATAATGAGATCAAGGCTTACGTTAAAGATTGGAACCAAAGACAGGTGGACGATCAGCTAAGGGTAACAGCATCTAGCTGGACCTTCAACGCCGCCGACGCCCCTTGGTGGGGAGGAAGTTGGGAGAGATTAATCAGGAGCGTGAAGACCGCATTTCACTTTATAGTGCCGTGCCGCGCGTATCTCACCGACGAACTTTTGCGGACGTTAATGGCGGAAATCGCTGCCTATCTCAACGAGAGACCGCTTATGCCAGTCTCATCGAGTCCCGACTCCCTAGAAGCGCTAACACCCGCGCACTTCCTACTGAAGAAACCTGTAGCCATGCTCCCACGATCGGAGATTGCCGACGGAGACGAATACTGCCGTCGAACTTGGCAACTTATGCAGTTGCTATCCCGTCGTTTCGCTGACCATTTCGAGAAACATTATATAGCTACAACTTCGAACCAAGTGGTTTGCGCAGCAAGAAAACGTCAGCGCCGGAGACATGGTCCTTATTGTGGAATCAGATCTTCCATGTAAGCGGTGGCAGACAGGTCGTATCATCGAGACTCATATCTCCGATGATGGTTTAGTGCGATCGGTAGAACTCGTCGTCATGCGATGTAACTTTAAGAAACCTGGAATTGTGTTCGAAACACAACAACTCAATCGCCCAGTTGGTCGTTTATGTTTACTGGAAAGAGACCGAGAACTGTCCGGAAACTATGGAAGGCAAGATACTCTTCCCACGACCACCTCCCTAATCCAACAAACATCTAGGGACTCCCCAACATAACCTCGTCTGGAGTGGGTGTGTGACTATATTATTTTATATTTGTTTTTATTATTTT
The DNA here is from genome assembly GCA_032718475.1 of Nemertoderma westbladi. Classification (NCBI taxonomy): domain Eukaryota; kingdom Metazoa; phylum Xenacoelomorpha; order Nemertodermatida; family Nemertodermatidae; genus Nemertoderma; species Nemertoderma westbladi. The sequence continues at coordinate 107,487 of JAUCBJ010001196.1, forward strand.
TATATTTATGTATGTATTATTATGTAATTTTATTATAATCATTTTCTTTAATTTTATTTAATAGAATGTTATTTTAGCGATTATTTAGTAGATTAGTGCAATATATAATCGTGTTTATTACTTAATTACTTATATTATATATTTAGTGCAACGGCGAGAAATAATTATTTTTCTCTTTCCTTACTGTCCGTATCTTATTATAAATACGTGACTACAGTAAGATGAAATATCCGTACTTATTAAAGTACAATAAAGCTCCTACTATACTCAAGTATTATTGGTAAGTAGAGTATTAGGAATGCAAAGTTCAGATCCTCGTGTCTCAGCTAAACCAAGTTCTGGGTAGACCTTGGAAACGACTTGCCTCTTCTCACTGACATTGCTTCTTGCAATATTGCTCTCATACCGTATATTGAATAATACATATAGTAGAATGATGTCCATTTAACAGGAGCATAAAATGCATAATAAATCTGTTAAACCCTTTGACCATCTGCAATTTTAGTCTATTAAGATATCGCGGCACCCACCGATATACTTGAAAGACAAAATTCTAGAATCCGTGGTTAACGTCCCCAGACATGTTCTGGAATAAATCGGTGCCCATCTTCAATATCAAATATTTAATAAATGATTGTAAAATCTGTCAAACAAATATAATAGAGTAAATACTTACAAATTTTATTTTTTATTGTTAAATATTAATATTTATATTTTATTGTTAAAATTTAGATCCTTTAAAATTCTAGTCGATTAAGATATCGTAGCACTTACCGATACTCTTAAAAAGACAAATTTCCTAGAATTAAGGATCCTAGTCCCCAGACATGCTCTGGAATAAAATTGTGTCTATTTTAATATTAAATAATAAAATTTACGGGAATAAATTTAAATTCATATCCTCATGAATTTGATAAATTGTCATTGTATACAATTTATAACATTCCCAAAATTCCATTAATTAATAGATCATGGGAGCGGAGATTCACCCTATTAAGTATATTAGTGTGCGAGAATCTCCAACATATAGTCAATAGCCGATAAAATTCATAAAATCATGTATAAAGGGGAATATTGACAATTAAAGAATTACTATTAAATAGCATCCCAGATCTGTATGCATGAGAATTACCCTAATTCTACTGCTAGTTTTCCATAATGTCACCATAGCAACAGCCATGCTAGAATTAGAAGCGAGTTAAAAGAACAATAGAAAGCTTGCCCCATTGAATAGCATACGGAATAAATAGCACACTGCTAGTATCCAGGGATACATAATAATAATGTGGCATTCTAGAAGGCACTTGACTAATGGACAAATGGCCCCAATGTGTACAATTTGTGACAGTTGTGTGGAATTTGTGCATTTATAGGTGAATGTTACTACTAAAGTGTGTTTACAGTAGTGAGTCGCAGTTGTGAAAGTAGCCCTACCTCTGTAGCAAGAACCTGAAGTAATTCTAAGCCCTTGGGACGGACATTGGAGTGACTCGCGCTGGTTGTTGTTGTTGTTGTGTAGCTACTACTTTGGCGATAGACACAGCGGCGATAAGACATCAGCGCTGAGGATCTTGCGCTGTCCGGGGGCATTGAGGGGTAGGCAGCAACGACCGCTAGCCTAATTATAATTAATTATAGTATCGATAAACTCATATAGCAGCTATGACTAAGTTGATAGAAGATAATCTTGGTATCAGGGAGCGATATACCCTACCATTGCAAGCGTTTGTTGATAGTTTAATACGCGGCGACGCTAGTCAACCCACTGCGGAGGACGATGGCCATTATATCGAACCGCCAATGTCAAAGGAACAGCTCACACGTGAATTGGACAATAGAAATTTCACCGCTCACTATACGCATCGTAATGGTACGTATATGGACTTCTTAACTACCGGTCATCCTATCGATTTACATGATACGGATGATATAGACACCGAAAGGGAAATGATTCTATTTAAAAATCATGCCCAGCGGAGTCGGAATGATAAACTGAGAATCGTACACGAATATTCTTTTTGAAACCAACTCGAAAGAGAAGATGTTGAAGAACTGGATAAACGTAATGACTTCAACGAATATTTAGAATTCTTGAGAGAAACTTATCTCAATGTGGATAGTCAACAAAATCTAGAAACTCAATATCCTCAAGGTATACATCATAACCCTATGGTAGAACTCAAACGACTGTATTTTACTATGATGTATCTTACTGCCGATCGACCGATACCTGTTGTACCGGATAGCTTCGAACAGATGGAGGAATATTGTAAAACTGGAGAAAGATCACCAGCATTACCCTTACAAGACGTGCGTCTTTGGTATTACTGCGATGAACCTATACCCTAGATGCCCTAGACCCAATCAACAAACGGAAAGACATAAAAATCCGCAGAGACGTTGCGCTAAACACAGTTTTACTCGCTATACTTACGGGAGTTTTGAGCGAAACTTATTCGACTTATCACCTACTCTTGCTCGACTCAAACAATCCTTAAATAAATCTATGATCAGAGTTCCGGAATACTCGGTCAGACGTCCTCATTCCCTGGTGCGACCTCAGACTCTTGATCCTAATAGTATGATGGATCCTCCTGAGTTGTACTCATTGTGAACTAGTGTTACCCGAGCAATTAGTTGGTGGCACTCCGGTTATGGGCTCTCTAAATATTTGCTCATCCTACCTAGCCGGATTGGGACGCGGACATCTAATATCTCCGTTCAACCCGTATAATCGTCCCGGTTTAACTCCGATACAACCTGTCACCTAGGTGGAGGAAAGCGTTGTACGAAATGCGCTAGATGCTATTCGGCAAAAGATCAGAAAAGGAACCTACGATTGTTTAGACAAACGTAAATTGCAACAACAAGTCCAAGCAGTAAAAGAATTAGCTTTACCCCAGTTTGATCGTGAAATCCAGAATCTTGAGGAAGATATCGAACTTGGACGAACATACTCTCTACAAGAGTTCTTGGGCGAACGCTTCCAAAGACAAGCGGAGGAGAATCAGCTTGAGGAGAAACATATCGAAATGGATGAGAGAGAAGAAGCAGCTTTAGCACAACCGGAAGCTCAAATCCTTATGACTGATCTCTATTCCAAAACCATCATTCATCCTTCGATGGTTTCCCATTTCGGAGATAAACTCTTCGCCACAGCACAACCCCAACCGGTTGATATAAACTTAATTTATCGCTTACGCTCCTATGTTACAACATCCACCAATCGAGGCTGCTCGTCTCAATGGTATACTCGTTGAACCTCCGGACAATCAAGCGGATTTTGTCTGTCGTATGGTGCACGAGGTCAACCTACGCACTAGACCTTTACCTAACTCATTTTATGGGATCAAAGATCACCCCTATTATGTCAATTTAACTCAATACTATATGGTGAAACCGGAAGATCCTACATACAGTTTAAAGTTTCTACCATTGATAAATCCCCTTGATCTTGTTGAACTCGAACAACTACAAAAACATTTAGATCAATTGGTCAAAGTAAACTCATTCAGAAAACCTTATAATGTTTCAAGAATAGAAAAGGATGTAATACCTCCGTATAATATTGATGGAGTTATTAAAACTCGATTAGTCCATTGGAATTTATATGTATTGTTGAAGGAATAAAGAATACGGCGACTTGTTCATAAACTCGCATCCTGAGTTATAAGAAGTTCATAGACAACCATATGAATATAAAGCCAGAGAATGCGAATTAGAGAGAACAATCAAACCGAGGAAATTTCTCACTACACACGGTCAACCTACCGCTGTCGTACAAATGACCCATCAAGGACCGGTAGGAGCTGCCGTCCTGAAACGAGCTCTAAAGGTTGTTCGCCCTCATTCCACCGATGTTGATATCGATCAACCGGGTACCTCGACCGGTGGATACACCGACCATAATCCAAAACCTTCTGATGCAATCATATTGCACCCTTCTCCCAGGAGTTATAGCCCTCCTAGTAAAGTGGCTCGCCCCAAAGAGAAAAAGACTCTTACTAGTCTAAAAAAAACTTCATAAACGCTGTTCATGAAAGAAGGACTGATAGTTTAGAGTATTTTTGTATTTTAGAAACTATGATTTTTTATATTTTATAGACTTAAATCCTTTTTTCTGGGAGCGGTGTAAAAGCTTTTGCGGACATAACAAGTCATTTTTACTCAATGCGCAGAATACTCTAAAATAGCCCTAAAATTGTTCAACTACGCGTCGGAAAGAATTAGAACCAAGATGACGAAATCTGTCAGCTGATTCTTTGTGTACATGGAGATCTCTTTGTTCAAGCTTATTCAGCCAATCAGTGCAATCTTCCCAGTTATGCCAGTAGAGACCTACCTGAGGAAACTAGAGCATGCGCATTTAGTTGTCGTTTTTCTGAGAATTAGATTCCTCTCAGAATTCTGTACTAAGTACGGTCGTTTCAGACTTTGGCCCAAGAACATCTGATGGCCTTAGTTATAAGAACGTAAATCTATTAACATTTCATACCTCATCTCACATCTCAATACGACCAAACTGAACTTCATGAACACATACTGACTGTTCACCGCACTGTTTTAATGCTGTTTTATATTGTGTTAATTGCTGCTTATATTAATGGATGTTATATTTGGAGAATACCGATAAATAATCGTACACCCCTCAATCTTCTTGATTACTGAGGTAAGCGGAGAAAGAGTTTACCAGTAGCAACTGTGACTCAAATTATAGTGGTTTTGTGTGAATTAAATGCTATTTCATAATCCCTATGTGTGTCAGTTGCAATCCTCCTTATATATGATCAAATTCAGTGACGGTCGGCAAATTAGTGTGAATTAGTGTGAAGTAGTGTGAAGTCGTGTGAAGTCGTGTGAAGGTTAATAAAGCATCTCCTAAAGATTGCGCTATTTATGAAACTCTGTGGCCATCTAGTTGTGATTAGTGTAAGTCATAACTCTGTTTTTATACTTAAAGCGCCATGTCCCAAAGGAACTGTTAATATTTCCCCGAAAGTAAATATAGTTGTCAGAGATTATATAGTAGCGATCAATCGAATAATACAACTTAGCCTACACCACAATAACTTCCTAGGGAACCCGAATCCAGTCTCCCACACCGTGGTTCAAACGCCGCGCACGGACTGACTTCGGTGGATGTAACTTCAGTACACCAGGTAATTGGTAAGGGCCAAGGTCGATTCATAATAAAAAGGACAATTAAAATTGGCAGGTTAAACTGCTAAAGGTCTGAAAGCGCGAACAGATGTTGTTTACGGAACTCTTCCAAGTGTGCAGTATGTTCCTCCATTCTGGGGTAGTTTTCCAGATCGGTTGCGGGAATGAGCTCCTGATATGCTTGTATGATTCATTCGTATCATTGGAGGATATTCCTGATTTTTTGTAGCTGAGTTTGTATGTCGCTGAGGGGGGTCTCGACTCCCCTTAGTTGTTTCTCGATGCGGTTATAGGCCCGAGTGACCCCACCCCTGAGAGTGCCCAACCGACGTGCCATGTTTTTCACATTTGGGACCTCGTCGGCATCTGAGTCTGTATGAGGTTCTACCCCATTGGTATCGTAGGCATTATCCTCCATTACTCTAGTGCTTCGTTTATCGTCAAGTATGCGATGTTGTAGAATAGTTCGTCGTATGTTTCGTATTCAGCTTGAACTACTCGAACGGTAATTATAAATCGCCCCATGTTGGTACCCTGTACCTCAACTTCGATATGTCAGATTCCTGGTTCAACTTGGATTATATCAATAGGTGTGATCGATACTTCCATTCCCTGTTAACGACTCTCTGTCAATGATCTGCCGACTACGAGTTCTAGACAGTTTGGATTGAGTTTGTGAGTTTATTAACCACGGCTTTGTCTCAAATCAAATACCAGAGTTTCCACGTAGTGGGTGCTGGTTAAGCACAGAGAGAGTTTGAGGAATACTTGACTGTTGAATTCCCAACTTCCACCAGTTGAAGTTGACTGCGTATTATTCTCAATTTTGTTGCAGTTATTCCCAACACCAGGGGGGAAAACGCCGATGCTGGAGGCGGAATTTTCAAACCTCTTTATCCCGGCCAGTCACCTGATATTGGGAGTGGAGAAGGATATTACCTGAGATGCAGAATTGCAGGTAGAGAAAAAGTTTCATTGGTTGGATATAATCTTTAATGTAACTTGAACTCTGATTGAACTCTGATTGAGAATAATTTGGGCTTCCCCACACCAATATACCAAATATTCACAATAATACACAAATATAAATTCCTACAGTAAATTATTTAATTACCCACTGTTCGCTTAACTTTCCGATTTTAACCTAACTAATGTTCCCCATTTTCCCTTGGTCCTAGTCCCGGTACCGTTGGGTGAGTGTCGGTCGATCCTTCGCATGTCCGTCCCACCCTTCCCAAACCCTGACGGGATCGGTCATCAGGAAAGCGGTACGGCTTAGCTTAGGGGTCTGTCGGTTCATCGCAGGGTCCCAACCATCTAAGCTTTCCGAATCCTTGTCAGGCTCGTAGTTGCATCAGTAGCCGAGAACCTGCTCCCAATAGTCGGTAGGCCAGTAGAGTCCAGTCCTCTGTCTTTCGACCCTGTCGCATGTCCGTCCCACCCTTCCCGAACCCCAAAGGGATTGGTCATAAGGAAAGTGGTATGGCTAAGCTAGGGGTCTGTCGGCCCATTGTGAGTCCCAACTGTTGGAGCTTTCCGAATCCTTTTCAGGCTCGTACTAACGCCAGTTGTGGAACCCACGCCAGGAAGTCAGTCCTCGTTGAACCCTTCCTTCGACCGGTCAGTCGATCCTTCGCAAGTCCCTAATGCGAAGACTCCGCCCGAGTCCCTTTCAGGCTCAGTCATAGCCAACGCACCGGGAACCGCTTAGGATCTGTCAGTTCTCGTCGCAAATCCCTGGCGCAGCCAGCTAAGCTTTCCGAATCCTTTTCAGGCTCGTAATCGCCGCTGGTAGCGGGTTTCCAACTACCGAAGTAGAAGGAGGTTGTCTAGGCCTCAATAACTATCAGGCAACCCTGACAGCTGAGAGTATTGCTTGATTTTGCCTCCCACCCCTGGCCCTAAAATATCTGATATGAGTCCCGTGCCCTGTAAGTCGCCCCAATATTCGCCCATAAATCACCCCCAGTCTATCATCGAATGCACCCAAATTTTATGTTCCCGCACCCAGTACTGATATTGGCACATTCCTAAAAAATAAATCCAAAAAATATGTAACTCGCGTTATGATAAAGTGAAATACCGCGAACACATAGTGCGGCGAATGCACTTCCGAAGGTGAGGCAGCCACTACCGTATGCGGTGACACAGGGGACTTCAAGTCCACAGAGAGCTGGGAGTAGAGCCACACCGTGACAGGGACAGAAACGAAGCAACAACACCAGTAAATACAAACCCAATACCCCCAATAGGCAGAGTTCAAGTAACCAAAACACTAAACCGCTAGATATGAATCTAAGCGCAATACGTGAAGCGCTATACAAGGAACGCTACAATCCCGATTACAAATGTCAATTGCATAGAAACAGGACCCATAAGACCATAGTCTACAAGCATTGGCAGGCGTTACTTAAACAAGATCGGATACCCTACACAGGTAAGAATGGACTATTTCATTGATGCATGGTAGGAGGACACAGGAAGGTTGAGTGGCAGGAACCACCGATCAAATATAGCGAGACTGATGGGTCTGGAGGCCAGACGATGGCGACAAGCACCATGGGAGCAAAGAGGAGGGGAACGGAGTAGTACCAGTGAGAATAATAGGGGAGAACGAGCTATCGGTTACGACACTAATGCTGGTTGATAGCGGAGCAGCGTTCACGCTAGAGGAAAGTTGGATGGCTGAAAAGATAGGGTTACGAACGAGGCCAAGTAAGATAGCAGTAACCGCAATTTCCAGCAAGGATGAGGTCATTAAAATGAGGACGAGACAATGCAAAATAGCAGCAATAACACCAGGGTGCAATTATTGGGCTACCATCGAACCCATTCAGATAATAGATTCGATCGACATTAATGCCAGGCGACCTACAAAGATCAAGATCAAGCATTACTGATACCTGGACAATATCGACTTCTCTGTGCCCAAACTGGATGTCCCGAAAGTATCTCTCATAGTCGGCATGGATTGTCCGACGGCTCACGAGAGTCTACAGACTGTCTTCGGCGAGGATAGGGAGCGAGACCCAGTGGCCATTCTCATGCCATTCGGATGGATGCTCTGTGGCCCAATTAAGACAAGAATCCCATTCAGCGTGTCCGAATTCTCAGGGTGTATGTTCGCGGGAACAATGAGGGAAATGGAGAATGAGGGAGCACAGGAGCAACTCAAGAGGCTGCTACGGCAGGACTTTGAGGGGTTGAAGGAGACTGGGGAGGGAACCTCGGTGGAGGGCAAACAGGCGCAGGAGTGCATCAGGAACTTGATGAAGTGCGAGGGGGGGGGGGGGGGCGATATACCATAGGGATGGTATGGAAGCAGCCGAAGGTGCCCCTGCCAGACAATAAAAGGATGGTCTTGACGAGGCTTCGAAAATTAAAGCAAACGCTTAGACGGAGCCCCGAAAAGAACGAATACATCCACAAAACCATCAAGAAGTACATGGATCGAGGATAGGCCGTGGAACTACCAGTGGATGAACCAAATACTGATAGGACCTACTATTTGCCACTTCATATGGCTCTGGACCCTAAGAAAGGCAAGTAAAGGATGGTGGCTGACGCATCGCCAAGACAAACGGCAAGAGTTTAAATGACTACCTAATGGAAGGTCCCAATATCTACAACTCGGTGATAGAGGTCCTGTTAATGTTTAGAAGTGGAAAACATGCCTTCACGTGCGACATAGAGGGCATGTTTAACCAGGTATGAGTGACGGAGGAGGATAGCGATAGTCAGTGCTTCCTGTGGCACAACGGCGAAAAAGAATCGTTGGAGATACCGATGTACAAGATGGTAGTGCAGAATATGGGGGCCAAGTTGTCCTCATTTACCATGACTACAGCAGTAAGAGACATGGTGGAGGGCAAAGAGGGGGAATACAGTGAGAAGGCGATCGATATGATTCAACGCGGATTCTACTTGGACGATGGGATGGGCTCTGGAAACTCGGTTGAAGAGAAGCTCGATGTAGGGCGTGAAGTTCGCGACATCCTGAAGGGATCAGGATTCAACCTTACAAAATTCCAGTCCAACTCTAGAGAATTTATGGAGGCCATAGAAGATAAGCAACCGGAGGTGAAAATAGATAAACCTACGACGGTAAAGGAGCAGATTATGGCGGACAAGAGGATAGAATCGCAGCAGAAGGCACTAGGGATCGTATGGAACCGGGATACAGATTAGTTGCAGTATCAACTAGGTGAGGATGGTGCCGGGATCCATACTAAACGAGGCTATGTGTCATACATAGCGAGGATTTACGATCTGCTAGGTCTAGCGTCCCTGTTGTTAGTCACAGGGAAACAAATATTTAAGAAGGTCTATAAGTTAAAAGATGACTGGGACGCGGAGGTCCCAGTGGAGATAAGCAAGCAATGGGAGAAATTGACAGGGAGCCTCAAAGAAATGGGGACATATAGTATGCCACGTGTATACTTCCCGGATGGGGACATGACCGATTTAGAACTGCATATGTTTTCCGATGCATCCCTGGAAGCATATGGTGCGGCACTTTTTTTGGTACAGCAGAAGGGGACTCATAAGCCCCGTCTTGCGTTTAGTAAAGTGAGGTCGATGCCACCAGATTCAGCATCAGTGCCGAAACTCGAGCTAACGGCTGCGAGATTAGGAGTAAGAGCGACAGCATACTTGGTGGACACGATACCAAGTATAGTAGACACGCACTACTGGACAGATGCCATGGTAGTGTTGGGATGGTTGCATAACGAGAAGACGCATTATCCCGCGTCCCGAATAGGGTGGATGAGATAAGAGCAACATCAGACTTGGAGAAGTGGCACTACTGCCCAACTGACGACAATCCAGTGGATCTGCTATCGAGGGGCGTTGTATTCCACGCTTTTTCGAGAAAGCAGGAGTTGTGGCAGCATGGCCCACACTTCCTTAACGATAGGTCGAGCTGGCCAACGATGAGGAAGGTAGACCCAAGTACAGAGGAAGTGACAGTGGAGGAGGAGGGAGAGGAATCAGAGGGGGAGGAAATATTTAGTCAATTAGTGAGGGACATTAAGGAGGCGCCACCGCGATCAAAGCCGATAGAGTCGTTCGATAACCCAATGGATACGTTGCTCAGTTACAGCTCCACCTGGTATAAGACGAAGAAGCTAGTAGCATATCTGAGGGCCTACGGAGAATTCCTTAGGGGAGCTGGTAAGGATACCAAAATGAGACCCACCATCGATCTGGAAGGAGCGGCCAAAGCTGTGATACGATATGAGCAAAGGAAGGGGTGCGGAGATGAGGTAAACTGCGTCAGCAAACAACAACGTCTTTGTCAACAACGTTTGTCTTCGTCACAACTCTTAGATTTATCACTCTCAGCGTTTCAAAATTGTTTGGTTTTGGCTATAATTTTCAATATACTGTAGGTACTTCACATGATGGGTGAGAAAATTATTATTTTTCGCTATTTAATATTAGTTAATACTAGATAACAATAAAAAAAACTTAGAATAATGTTATAAGTGTTATAGTTATAAGTTGAGTTATATGAGTTATATGTCGAAGAAAAACGAGCAAGTTTGTTGTTGCTGACTTCCGGTATATATAGCGGTGAGAAACAATCAAAATTCGAGTTCGATGGAGAAGTAAAAAAATTTTATTGATATTATCAGTAAAATTATATTAAATTATTTAGTTAGCATTATGACAGGAAAAACGGTTTTATTAATAAATAAGGTAAAAATGATCAAATTAAATAATAATGAGTCAATGCATTTCGGATTACCTCTTCAGGACTATTATTAAATATTTGAGTTTGTAGAAATATTTAAAGGTTGGGCCCTTGCAATATTGGTCGTAGGGGCCGTTGTTGTAACTAATGCCCCATGTCATTTGTCGATGCGGTTGATAACAATGGAGCAGTAGTGGTGGGCGGGGCGGTGGGGGGTATTCCCTTCTTTTGTTGTTGTAGTTGTATTATATCGGCAGTGGAGAGAGGCGAGTTTAATGTTGGGCGCAATAACCTCTGAAGGTGTGTCTCGTATGGCTCCCTTATATCCGGGTTACTGCCGTAGCACTGGAATATTGGGGTTATATTGAATTTGCCCGACCCACACGAAGCAATATGTTTGCTGACTTTTAAAACGCGCAAATGCTGGGAGTTGATTTGCTGTCGGTGTAAAGCCGTGCGCGCTCTAAAATTGCAGGTTTGGCCTATGTAGAAATCACGGCACGTCATGCAAGTCAATACATATACCACGTCCATACTATCACATGTCATGTGCGACTTTATTATGAATGACTTGTTGTTCTTTAATGTTAGGCGTTTTCCTTCAATTATGATTTTACATAGTTCGCAACGTAACTTGTTACACTTTGTTACGCCGGCGAAATTGGTCCCGTTGCGTGGCTGTTGACGTAGGGTTTTCGAAATGTTCGGTGGTCGCCTGTAACAGAGTGTTAATCGTTGGTTGGATATTATCTTATAAATATTAGAGTCTGTTTTCAGAATTTCATACGCTGGCTTGATGACGTCATGGAATTTGTTGTTTATGTTGGGATTAAAGGTAGTGATAAATGGTAAAATGTTTTTCTTTAGTTTCGGTTTGTCTTTTAGCATTTCACTGCGTTCTAACTTCAGGGCTTCGGTTATGGCTTTGTCAATTAAGGCCCTCGGGTAATCGCACTTTATGAGTTTGTTTTTTATTCCAGGGTATGTTGATTATGGTGTGCCGTGGGTGACAGGAATGATAATTTAAATATCGTCCAGCATCTGTGGGTTTGTAGAAAATATCTAGTGTTGGGGCACCAGCGTCATATTGTGGGTTAATAACCACAACATCTAGAAAAGTTATGTGGTGGGGGCTCGATTCCATAGTGAAGGAAATGCCAGGGCATAGGTTGTTAAGAATGGATAAAAGTTCATTTACGCTAAGATCCAGGCTATTTAGCCAAGCTATGAAGCAATCGTCAAGGAAACGTCTCCAGTTATTAATGAAGAACTGATGACATGTTTCACCAAACATATCCTTTATTATCTTGGCAGCGCGCAGTTCCTGGTGGGCTAGAAAAAGGCTGGAGTAGTTAGGTATACATTTTGATCCCATAGCGCCACCTTCCTTTTGACGGTGGAATTTTGACGACGGAAATAGTTATGTTGAAGCACAATGCGTAGGCCATCAATGATGAATGCTTTACTGAAGCGTGATGGGATTAAATCAGGTACTTCATTTAACCATAACCAAAAATTGAGTAATATGTTATAGTTATAAATGGTATTAAATTTTATTAATTTAAAATTTCGAAAAGTTGCCTGAAACTTTTATGCAGAGTGGATATGTAGACACCCTCAGAAATTTTCTGACTAATTGCTCAAAAATTGTAGAAGTAGTAGGGTTTGAAGTTGACAATTTATATATTACATTATTACATTATAATATACAATACATAGTAATACTGTAGTAATTTCAATAGGTCACCCTAAATGGAAATTGTTATAACTTGAAAACTAAAAGAGCTATTAAATAGCGGTTTTCAGATTTGCCAACTCTATTTATACATGTAGTAAACATATAGTAAACATGTAAACATATAGTAAACATGTAAACATATAGTAAACATGTAAACATATAGTAAACATGTAAACATATAGTAAACATGTAAACATATAGTAAACATGTAAACATATAGTAAACATGTAAACATATAGTTTTTTATATGATCAATCATCAAACATCAATCATAAAAATAATTTAAACATATTTTGGAACAAAATGGTGTACCCCGCCTTAATATTATACCTAACCCTTGGAGACGGGCGCGGGAAGCGTGAAATAGTTATACGGTAAACTAGTCGTGGTTCAAGCCCCTTAGTCGTCATAAACCATTAACCACAATAGCAGTGATACAAACGAATTATGATTAGAACCACTTTTTACTGGTATGAATAGAAATAACAACTAAACGTAAGGGAACTTTAATCAATATAATATATATTTATTATATATACATGCACGTAAAGTAAAAAAACCTTACAGGTCGTTATGCAAGCTAAAACGTGTGTAAACGCTAGGCCGACAACCGACAGCCGACAATCAAAGCCGACAACCATTATTAAAGCTAATTAATGTTAATTATTAATTGAGGGAAAGGAACAGGTTACAGTTGAAGGTTATTCTAACCAAAACAATAAACGAGAGTCACAAACTCAGGTTACATTTGCATTTTTGCTGTTGTCGGCAGTGGTTGTCGGCTATCGGTTGTCGGCGTAGCGTTTACACCCAGCAAAAACTGTGTTAAACAGCACAATTTTAATATAAGCAAGCACACGCAACCCAGTCACCAACAAGCAGACACGTGATTGGCGCAAGTTTCTGGTACTGCTTCCCAGTGGATGGATAGAAAACCTAAGTCTCTCATTCTTTCAGTGCCCGATCTTTCCCCATTTGGGATTTCTCTATTGCGACATTTCCTGGCTTGCCCTCTTGAGAATGCCATCAGCTGCGGGGCGAAACCAACCAATCAGCTGATCGCTGATTTCATACAACGTCTACGTCGAGTTGCTTTTTGTTTGGCCCAGTTTGGCCCTTGCATACCTACAGGTAAAGTTTTTTACATAAGTAAATATTTTTAATAAGTAAATATTATATTGACACTTTACTGGTGTTTGGAGGAGTCATTTGATTGAATTCTCAACTGATTTTAGCGCAATTTAGTTCACAAAAACTTAGGCCAATAGTTGTCATTTTTTTTATTGTAATTTTATAATGATTTGTAGTTTCTATAATATAAATATTACCGTATATAATATAATATATATAATATATAATAATATAATATATAATATATAAATTTAAAGATAAATATATCTCAGTATATCTCAAAAACTTAGTCTATCGGCACCCACTGTAAATAAGTAAGAAATTCTGGGAATGAAAACACTCCATCCCCGTCCTCATCCAGTTCTTTGAAAGCTTTCTCAACGTTCTCAGCTTTGGATTCGAGATCGCTCATAAGTTTCCTGAATTCTATTTTATCCAGCCCACCGCTCCCGTCGGCGTCATAAGTTTTAAATAACTCGATTGCCCTAAAAATACAATTCACATTGAATTTACGCTGTAAAGTAAAATAAAAATGTTTTAGATAAAACAGCCCACAAGTAGTTAAAATATGGAAATAACTCTAATATTCTACCTGCCAACTCACGAAAATGATGTATAAATGGAATTTTTTGTTAATTGTTGGCATCCACCTGATTGTTGTACTTCAAGACATGGCGAATCCAGCTAGTAATTCCCTTGCAGTCCGCCAACCCGGCCCTAGTAAAACCGCCTTAGCAACAGATTTATGAAATTTAATTTATTAATTGTTTGTCTCACATTTCCTTTTCCGGAGAAAATCAAAGAACAGTTTTTTAAATTAAAAAACCCATCTCACAACTTAAATAACATCTTGGGAACACATCAAGGGCAATATAAAATCAAATAGCGTATCATGTCGCAGACACAGGCCATTATTTGGACCAGAGTAATTTTCACAAGTATCAAAATATTAGATTTAAGTTGAGAATTCGTCTACCTTTACTCAACTATTTGCTCCCATCATATTTGAAATTATTTAAAAATATCACTACAGCTCAGTAGCATGGTGATACTTCCCGCCATATTGTACACATTGGGGCGATATTTACAGTCCACGTTACCATAGCAACAGACCAAATAAGACAATTTAATAAGAATTTAATTTACAGTATAACTATAATGCAGTTTTCCTTAGTTTACCTTACCAGAGTTATGAGAGATTAAATGAGACACACGGGGCATAGATATGACCTTCGACTGTTAGTCAACATCCTATCGTAACTTAATATTATTCACAATGTTAAATTATAAATTTAAGGAAAGGAGCAGTTTACAGTGGCAGATTATTCGTACCAAAACAATAAAAGAATCTCAATAGAACAGATTGAAGTTTAATTTTTGAGAGTAATCAGTTGTTATTTGCGTCGATATTCCCCTGGAGGGGGATCAATTTTGATTGCGTCGAAAGTCCCCCCCCCCCCCCCCCGCTATCTGGATCCATAAATATCGACTAGCGACCTACCTAACAGTATGAATGAATGATTTTCATTATCATTTG
Source organism: Nemertoderma westbladi (assembly GCA_032718475.1). NCBI lineage: Eukaryota > Metazoa > Xenacoelomorpha > Nemertodermatida > Nemertodermatidae > Nemertoderma > Nemertoderma westbladi. The sequence goes on from JAUCBJ010001196.1 coordinate 122,751, forward strand.
CCACTTGTATCTGCCACTTGTATCTGTCTATTATTATTATTATGATTTCATTGAAATGGATGGTGACGAACATATTCCTTCTGTTAAAAGAAAAACTTTCCCGAATGTGGTTTGTGAAGAGACATGCATAGTATGTGGAGCAAAGAAAGATGAGGTGAAAAATTTCTGACTATGATTTGGAAAATTTAAAACAGCCCAGTTGTGAGATTCAGCTTCACACTACAGTTGAGCAACAAGTATGAAATTCTTGCTTCTGAGGCCGCTGATCATTGCGTGGGCTATACTGCCCTTCACATAAGCAGTTAAATTAAGAGCTGCAGAAACAGTTCCATGTATACCCTCGAAACATGAAAAAGCCCCACCCCCTGGACTGACCACAGAATTCGGAAGTGCCGAAATGACCTCTCTAAGGCGCAGAATGAGTGACGACTCGGGCACACGAGGATAGCCAAGGATGAAGTTAAGACTGCATCTAGGTCCCTTAACATGCAGTACTATGATAATATAAAGGAGCTTATGCAGCTAAGGCATGGCTTTCAATAACCCTACTCACTGGGAGGCCAACCAACCAACCACCAAGGTTAAGGCTGAATCTCCAGCTGAACTCTTCAATGGTTGGGAGGCCCACATTGAGAAGCTTATAAACAATGACAGGGTACTGCCTGATGACTTTGAGGTACATCGTGTATCTGAGTCTGGCTCACATATATCCACTGCTGAAATTAAGGCTGCAGCAAGGAGCATGAAGACCAATCGTGCCATTGGAGTATATGGCTTGCTCCCTGAGGTTCCCAAAATGGGCTCCATAAAGGTCGTGGGACCATGGAGCCTATTCTGGCACTTAGAAGGATAAACGAAGAGTTATCAACAAAGAAAGACATACATTTGGCTAATATCTTTGTTGACTTCTTTAATGTCTTCAACTGTGTCTCCCGACCACGGATGTTCAGCATATTGGCAGCATATGGGATTCCTGAGGATATTATTGCTGCTATCAAATCACTGAACGATGGTTCCCCGACATTTGTGTCTACTGCTGATGGTGACACAGATCCATTCGAAGTCTTATGGGGGGGAGTCATTCAGGGTGACTTGCAACATTCTTATTCGTAATTGTAGTTGATTGTGTTCAATGCATGTCCTTAGACCATCTTAATAAAGATGGGGTGATGGTAACACCCCCTACTGGCACAAGAAGTAGAGGAAATCCAGCACAAAGTACCTTAATGATAGACTTTGCTGATGACATAGGGGTACTGTCAGAATCACTTTCTCTGCTCATTGGACCAGGTTGCTTCTAGTATTTGTCTTTTTGTAAACTCCAAGAAGACCACAATTATGACAGTAAGACTTGACAGCCCTCAAGAAATAAGGGAACAAGCTCTAGAAATGTCTTCTTGAGCATGTGGATGACTTCTGCTACTTGGAATCATGGATCTGGAAGTCAGGTGAATGAAGACCTTCGGATACGTACGGGGATGGCAATGGGCAGCATTGAATATTCTATCCAGGATGTTGAAGTCCCATAGAATAAAACGGTACCTCAAGGTTCGATTATTTTTGCAGCAGTAGTACCAGTATTCTTATATGGGAGTCCAAGCTGGACTCTAACTGCAGAATATACCAAATCTCTGGATGGTACTTTCACAAGAATGCTGCGCCGAGTTCATTGTGTCAAGTACAATGCACACATCTCCAACCAGACACTATATAACATTGGAGGTGTCTCATTGGTTCCCCCAAGCTTCACACTTGAACGGAACCGCCTCCGCTTTGCCGGACTTTGCATTCGCCGTGAGGACCAGCCAGTGCACAATCTTGTGCTTTGGCTACCTCAAGAAGTGAATAAACATGGTGATCCTCCCATGGCTCTTTTGAGACGCCTCTTTAAAGGACATTGGCCTTGAAAATGCGGATTATCTAGCAAATGTCATGGGTGATAGGGAGTTGTGGCGGTGCAATTTTCTCGACAAGGCACAACATTCTAAATATATGTAATATATTTAATGTGGCTGCAATGTAGCATGCCGGTAGTAGTAGTAGTAATAGTTGTATTAGTGCTCCACTCCATCAGTAGTTGCTTGTAGATTGTGATAGGAATTTTTCACCTCATCTTTCTTTGCTCCACATGCTATGCATGTCTCTTCACAAACCACATTCGGGCAAGTTTTCCTTTGAACAGAACGAATATGTTCGTCACCATCCATTTCGATCTAATCATAATAATAATAATAATAGGCAGATGCAAGTGATAGTGAAAATCATTCCAAAAGTGAAAGAAACATTACATCCCCCTCCAGGGGAATATCGACGCAAATAACAGCTGGTTTCTCTCAAAAATTGAACTTCAATCTGTTCTATTGAGATTCGTATATTGTTTTGGTACGAATAACGTGCCACTGTAAACTGCTCCTTTCCCTAAATTAATAATTTAACATTGAACAAAGTAATAATTCGCCAAAATGTGATTTGTATCCCCCCCCCCCCCCCCTGTCTCGACGGTGCATTTCGTCTGTTGTACCTGCCTGTTGCAAAAAAAAAAAATTTAGAGTGAGTTAACTATTAACTGTAGGTCTCGAGATACTTTAAAATTCATATTTGTATTAAACAATATTCCCCAAGTCACGATAGGATGTTGACTAACAGCCGAAGGTTAAAACTATGCGATGTGTGTCACATTTAATCTCTCAAAACTCTAGTAAGGTTAAATAAGAAAAACCGCATTATAGTTATACTGTAAATTAAATTCCTATTAAGTTGTCTTATTTGGTCTGTTGCTATGGTAACATGGACTGTAAAGATCACCCGAATGTGTACAATATCACGGGAAGTATCACCATGCTACTGAGCTGTAGTGATATTAAAAAAAAAATACCAATAAGGAAGCAAATAGTTGAGTAAAGGTACACGAATTATCCACCTAAACTTAATAATTTGATACTTGTGAAAATTACTCTGGTCCAAATAATGGGCCTGGTGTCTGCGACATGATACGCTATTTGATTTTATATTGCCCTTGATGTGTTCCCAAGATGTTACTTAAGTTGTAAGAAGGGTTTTTTAATTTTCAAAATTGTTTGTTGATTTTCTCAGGAAAAGGAAAGGTGAGTAGGGCCGGGTTGGCGGCTAGGGTGGGTCATAAAATGTAAAAGTTATGCAATTGCTCCAGAAGTTGTACCAGTGAGGAGGCTTGGTGTGAGATGAAAAAATACCAAAAATTGAATAAATTGAATCACCCCTTGGGGGTCCTCCAACTGGTCACATATTGGGGCTAGCGGGCGGTTCCTTATAACGGGTAAGTGGTAGATAATCGACTAATTTAAAGAAATAATATGTTAATCTGCTTAGAATTCGTTTTCTTGTCTACTAAAACTATATCCCTGCTTTCATCAACATCACTTTTGAGGGACCCCAAGTATCACAATTTGGTAAATAAACAAACAGCCTGAAAAAAACAATAAACTTAATATTTTCGATAACATTCATGAATTACCACTATTTCTTTCCACCTCTAACACTTTATGCTGTTAGTTCGAGTATTCAGTCAAATTTCTGCATATTGTGTTGTGTATGGACATTATGTAACAACCCAATTTATAAAAATGTATCCTTTCTTTCAGTGAATACGACAGTACCAGTATCACTGAATTATCGGGGCTCTTTAGTTATTTTTGTAAAACTATACAATGTAATCGATCTTGGAGTCAAATTTGGGTCTTTGGTCCCGGGCATCAATTCGTGACTTTATCAGTTGATCTCTCTTAACCTTACCAACGACTTGTTAAGAAGCCTCTGTGACAACCCGTACCATACGCTCAACTAACTGCTGATGACAGGGATATCCAATTGGTAATGGGACGAGTTCAGGTTGATTGGTAAGTTGTGTGAGGATCTCATTCGATATATTTGAAAGTATTGGCAGCTCAGTCACAGTCAGATTTGGATCCCACCACTTCACAAGACTAGTGTAGTCGTCTGCTTCAAGGTTAAGTTCTGGTGTAACAAAGCAACGAACAGAATCGAGCTTGTGTTTCTCCCGAGCCTTTAGAATGTGTCGCACAGCTAATTCACAAATAACAGGACTGGGGTCGTATACCATAGCCATTTATATATTCTCGGGGTGAGCAAAAAAGCAGTTCCGCTTTAATACTTTATCCACAGTTTCTTTCTGAACTCCAGTAAGATATCGGCTCCACTTTACAAGGGAGAAGAAATTGCTTGGCCCTTGCTGAAGGTGATGCTCCCGTCTTATCAGAAACCACATGGGAGAATACACCAATAAGATGAATGTTGTTAGATCCACTAGTTCTCTCGATGGGTGGTCAACGCTCACATATAGTCGGCAAATACGATTAGCAGTGGTAACCCATCGTGAATGCGCCATTCTACCAGGCTCTAAGATGGAGGTGTCACCACTGCACTGTCCTGTAGAGATTGCTAAGGTTATATGATACAGATACTTCTGATCTGCACTGAGCGAATTTATTACATTCTCATCTAGAACCAGAAAGTTGGGAGAAGGAATGGGAGTATATGAAACAACTGGTTTATCAATCAGGGAACCTTTTATTTGAGTGCCAATTGGTCCTTTGAAGGAGCTTGGACCTTCCGTTGGACCATCTAACTGACTAAAGATATGGCGGAGTGGCAACTCATTAATATGCAAAAGACATACCAACCATTGCACTGGTGACATCTTCTCTTCTTCAATCAGTCGAATTATGCCTCCAACTCGACCCGTATTTACATTTGTTCCGTCACACCCGATGACAAGTATACCACTTATATCCAAATTATTCGCCTCAAAGAAATCAAAGAAGGATTCTGCAATGTCAACAGCTTTTCCCGACTTTGGACAAACATGTCCTAAATACTTACCAACAGGTTCTTCCACCAGAACATAGTGTTCCTCAACACGAAGCTTGACAAAATTTTGTGATTGCTCATCTTTAACTAGTGTACTATCTTTTCTACCATCGAAATAAATCCCATGAATTGGACTATATGATCGATCCAGGTTACCAAGATTCTCTCGCCTTTTCTCCCTAATACGGCTAATCTTGTTTTTATCAACAATCTGACTGGAACTAAAATCCAAGGTAGCATCCTGGAGAGTGGCAGTTACTACTGCTGCTACAGCACGATTTGATAATCCATATCTATCGGCTTCACGGGCTACCAGGGGGAACTTGCTGTAGTTCCTAGGGACATGCTCTCGTGCTATCTGGGTACCGGTACCAGTAATTTGGCTTCCACTTGATATCCCAGAAGTTCCAGGTTGGGGGTTTGATAGTCCATCATCGACTGCCATTGTATCAGTAAGGATTTCACTAACACGCTTCGCCTCTTTTTCCTCCCTCTCAATAAGTTGCTGCTGCCGATCCACACGCTTCTGAATTGCTAAGGATTCTTTCCGGTCAATACCACCGATGAACATTCGTCTCATTCCACGTTGATCTTCAAGAAATGGCCGTTCAATTTCTGGAATCAGTTCGCCAGAAACATCGAACATACATATTAAATGGCTATTACATTCTTCTACCCGATCAATGAAATATGGCTTTGATCTACGCTGATGAGGATCCTTATCAATATCACGGATCTTATTACTGTCATTTAATATTTTCCAAATAATTCCTTCCTTTGTTATTGTAGGGATTGATGATTTAGTATAAAGAGCTATAATATCCTGAGCTACAGCTTCTGCAAGCTCACGCCGTGACGGGTGACTTTCACTTTTTTTTAGCCGAACATATTCAAAATGCCGTAATACATCACCAAGAGTTGGTAGCTGATTACAAGGCAGTTCAGTTGGATGACCACATAAACTAGCTTTAGATCGCAATGCCATTCTAATTTGTTCAACTTTAATATAATACCGGTAATTAATTGTGATTATTTTCCTTACAACTGTTAAGTAGCTTTAAGTAGCAGCGGATTTATCCACGATTGTAACTATTTGATACATGTAATAGCAATAGGCCTACCGGTATTTGAAATGATGAATATAGCTTTGTACGTCACATCACCAAAAAGTCAAGATGCTGAAAGTAAGACTAAATCATTTTTGAATTTCCCACCCAGATAAGCTCTTCACTCAGTACAAATTGTCGTCCAATAAAATGTCGTCCAGGCAACTGGGGATGTTGGAAACGTTACTAATCGTGTTTGTGGTCAAGAAACCAAATTCTGAGCACATAAACATAATATTCTTTAAAATTAGTCGATAATTTATTTAATGAAAAAACCGCTCGCTAGCCACAATATGTGACCTGTTGGAGGACCCCCAAGGGGTGCTTCATTTTATTAAATTTTTGGTATTTTTCCATCTCACTCCAAGCCTCCTCACTGGTACAACTTGTGGAGCAATTGCATCACTTTTCCATTTTATGACCCACCCTATTGGCGGCACTGCAAGGGAATTTCGAAAATTTACTTGTTTACCAAAATGTTTTTAACATTTTCAGGACAACATTGATGCATTTTGATTAACTTTCAATATAGGCCTATACACTGGTTAAGAGACGAGATTCACTAACATTCACCATGAACTTGTATCCTAAAATCGAAAAAACCCATATTTGAGCAAACAACTTTGAAGCCCAAAAAAGTCATTAAATAATCAAAAATGCAGAGGTGGCATCCGGCCTAGCTGGATTCGCCATGTCTTGAAGTACGAAAATCAGGTGGCTGCCAACAACTAACAAAAAATGCCATTTAAACTTAATTTTCGGGAGTTGGCAGGTAGACTATAATAAGAAATATTGAATAACGAATTAAAGAAACAATTTGAACTATAGATTAGCTTACTATGGCAGGCAATCTTTACACATTTTAGTTAAGCGGTATGATATTTATATTTATATGATATTTAAGTGGTCCAATTATTTGTTATAATTATTTTCTTTATTAACTTTTGTTTACTTTTTTATTCTATGGAATCGCGATTTGTCTTCGATGTTTTTAAATCGATTACCACTCCTAATCCATCTATTGAACTCGTCGACACAGATTTGTTGATCTCCGTTTTTATCCAAAATGTACCTAATAAATAAATACGAAAATACACTACAATGGTAATTATTCAAATCTGCGTGAATCTATTTATTATAATTAATTGTTTATTTCAAAGGAAAAGTAAATCAGTTTTAACTGAGTTATTTTCCAAGTTTATTAAATATTATCGAAATTAGTAATTTTAATCTCCTTCACAAAATGAATTTTATGTAGGGGATATTAAATTGAATTGGAGAATCTTTTAGTGCCTTTAAGCCTGGGGAGTGGGGAAGTCCCTTCACCACCAAGAGTGATCTTCCACTTTCTCTTTGTTTGCCAATTTACTTTGGTTTCCATTTCAAGAGCAGTCACGGATGAAAGCCTGGGCTGTGCGAGGCTGCAGCATTTGAAGCACAGTAGCAAAAAAAGTGTCCCTCATAATTCCCGGGAACTCCATCACTATACTAAGTTGTTGCTTATAAATATGAATTTTATAGACGCTTCAAAATTATTCAAATCTCAATAATATTTTCGTAGTTAGATATCAGGTTACCATAGATACTGATCGTGTTGCTTGTTTCTTTCATATTTGAACTTATAAAATTTATTTAAGAGAATTTCTATGAGATAATTTCTAAACAGAATTGTATGTTATCCTTTGATAAAGACATATTATTAAATTACAGCTTGGTCTAGTGGTCTAGTGGTGACATTACTGTGCCTCCGATTAGGGAGCCCGGGTTCGATCCCTAGATGGGGCAGCACTGTTTGGGCACAGTGCTTTAAATGCTGCAGCCTAGCCCAACCCCGGCTTTCATCCTTCAGTGGTCGATAAATGGGAACCAAGGCAACTTGGGAAACAGAGTGGAATGGTTTACTGTGGAAGATCACCCATGGTGGTGAACAGGCATTCCTTGGCTTAACGAGCCTAAAAGATTCTCCCATTCATATTATTAAATTGTAAATGTAGTGATATGGAATAACTCAAGGGTGAGCGTGAGGCTATATCATATCAGTATATTATGTATTAATATGTCTGACAGTGCAGTGCAGAAGTGTACAGGTGTAGGCTTTAGGAAGCCGAAGTGCAGTACTACAGAAGTACTGATGATCAGCTGATCTGCCGATATCACTAGGCAACCAACGTAATCAGGGTACATCATAAAAGTAACTTAATAATAACCAGCCACCAAATATATGTAAAATAATATATATATAAGAGTGTGAACCACTGGATGTCACTACACCCCCCTTCTAGCTCGTTATGAGTTATAGTCGCTGTGGGGGTTTATGTTGCCGAGTAGGGTAACGGTGGGTGCGTGTAGTAACATTATTGTCAAATCTGACAGTTTTAGGTGGCCCGGCGGGGTTGATATCCGCCACGGGTTTGTGTGTTGTGGCAGTGTCGTCGGGAATCCTGGGAATTGCCGGAGCGGCACTGGAGAGTGGCGTCGAAGTGTCGAGAAGTAGGAAGCGACGGTTCCTACTTATATTACGGCCGGAAGGGGTCCTGACCGTGTATCTACGGTTGGGCCCAGCCTCGACGACCATCCCCTTTCGGTCCCAGCGTTTGGAGTGGGGGTCTTGTATCACGACGTGGTCATGAACTGCGAGGGGCGGGAGGCTGTGGGCCGCTTTGTTATAGTCGGCAATGCGTTGCGCACGTAGTGGTGGAAGAACTTCATCGAGTCGGCGCCGTGTGGCCTGGTGGTCCGCCGCAAATGCACTGTGGTGTGCGGGGACGCGAGTACGGAGGGGGTGGCCGTACACTACTTGAGCGGGAGACAGACCGCTCTCCCGTGGGCTGTTCCTGAGTGAGAGTAGACCCTCGGCAAAGGCCTCGGAGGTGTGAGAGCCACCTACTTTATCTAGAAGGCTCTTGAGGGACTTTACAGTTGCCTCCGCGTGCCCATTACCCTGCGGGTATTCTGCGGAGGAGGTAACTGGGATAACACCCCATTCGTTAAGAAATGTTTTTGTCGCTGTGGCGGTGAGTGGGGTGCCGCCATCCGAGCGGAGTCGGGTTGGTATACCATACCGGGTAAACCATTGTTTTAGTGCCGCAATAGTCTGTAGATCGGTTGGGGGACCCGGGAAGTTGTGAAGGTCGGGCCAGCCGCTGTAACGATCGGCGAGGGCGACGTAGTGCCGGCCATTTAGGCTGAAAAAGTCCGCGGATATGTCTTCGAATATCCGTGTTGGGAGAGGTTCCTGGAGGAAGGGTTCCTTCGGTGGGGTCGATCGGTGGCGAAGACACGACGGACAGCTGGCGACGGATGTCCGAATGTCATTGGTGAGGCCCGGCCAGTACACGCACTGTCGGGCTCGCCGAAGGGATTTGTCAACCCCTTGATGGGGAGTGTGGAGGCGTTCCAACGTGATGGCTCGGGCCGCCTGGGGGATGACGAGGCGTTGACCATAAAGTACCAGGTCACCATCTGTTGATAGGGAGTCCCGGAGGGACCAGTAGGCACCAACCGCGGGGTCGCTACGTGAACTGGGGGGGAAACCGTGCTGGACAGCGGTATGTAGAGAACGGTAAGCCTCGTCTTCCCTAGCAGTGTTGGATAGCTCCTGGAGGACCGGGTCCTCGAGGTGATCCTCGCCGGAAATCGCGGAGACGTTGGCGAGTGTAACAGAGCGCAGATTGTAGGCAATCTCGCCATCGTCGACGAGGTCGGCTGCGGTCGGTTGGTCGACGGGTGACCGGGAAAGCGCGTCTGGGATTGCGTGGTCTTTCCCGCGGCACCAAGTTGTGGTAAATATATACGGGGACAACTTTGACTTCAGCCGCTGGATCCGAGTGTTGTCAACCTCAGAGTGCCCCTTGCGGTTGAGGATGGTGACCAGTGGTTGATGGTCGGTAACGAGCGTGAAGCTAGGGAGCCCAAGGAGGAAAGTACGACACTTTGTGGCGGCCCAGACGACTGCAAGGAGTTCGAGCTCTATTGTTGCGTAGCGCGATTCCGTATCGGAAGTGAATCTGGAGCCACATTCAACGAGCTTCCACTCGACACCGTGGCGTTGGAGAAGGGCGTAGCCGAGCCCTTTGAGGCGAGAAGCGTCGGTCACAAGTCGGGTGTCGAGGGAGACATCAAAGGGAGCCAGTACTGGGGTTGTTGTGAGGGCGCGTTTAGTGGCGTCGAAGGCCCGCTGATGGTCGCTGGTCCAGATGTACGGCGACTTGATACTCAGGAGAGGTCGCAGTGGAAGGAGTAACTCGGCGATGGAGGTGGAGAAAGGAGCTAGTTGTTCCACCAAACCGACGAAACTCCGAAGGTCGGTGAGAGTTTCCGGTCGGGGGAAGGACGCGATCGCAGAAAGTTTAGCGGGGTCAGCGCGGATGCCATCCGAGCCGACGAGGAAGCCGCCAAACTTCACCTCCGATTTCGCGAGTTGTACCTTGCCAGGGTGGAGGCAGATACCAGTCGATCTGCAGCGCTCGAGAAAGCGTTGGATGCTACAGATGTGTTCCTCGAGAGTATTATCGTATAGGAGGACATCGTCCACGATCTTAAGCATTCGTGGGATACCTCGGAGTGCGTCATCGCCCCGGCGGTTGAATTCGTCGCCGGAAGAAATAAGCCCCATCACACTGCGTGTGTGTTTATATCGCCCCCATGGAGTAATGAAGGTGGTTAGGAGCTGAGATTCAGCGTCTAGGGGTACCTGCCAATACCCATGGGAGGCGTCGAACACTGAAAAGTATCGAGCAGTGGGGGAAATTTCTGCAACCGCGACTCGTGGATTGGGTGTGGGGTAGAATGGCCGTTTAACCTGGTAGTTAAGATGGCGCAAATCCACACATAGACGAAGTTTACCGCTGGGTTTCCGGGTAACTGTAAGCGGGTGGGCCCACTCGGTGGGTTCATCCACACGCTGTATGACGTCGCGGCGTTCCAAGTCATCAAGGAGGGTTTTTACCTCGTCCCGAAGAGCAAACGGAATCGGACGAGCGCCGTTGGCATGGTAGGGCTGGGCGCCCTCCTTGAGTTCTATATGCATGGGGGGACCAGTAATGGTTGACAGAGGGGCGGCCTCGTCGTCGAAAACATCCCCGTAACGGTCGAGAATAGCGCTAGGGCTGTCGGAACCTGAACGACAGGGATCAGGTTCTAGAACTGCGACCGGTACAGGGGTCCCAGTTGAGGTTGCGGAGACGGCTATGGGATATGGGAAACTCAGGGGGAGGATCCCAAGATCTAAGCAAACGGATTTGCTTAGAATTAAACCCTCCGTCTCCGGAGAGAGAATGACTTCGGTAGTTGCAGTGTTGCCACCGGAAGTAATAGAAGCAGGTAGACGGCCGCGAGTTTGAAGGGGAAGACCATCCGCGGCGACCAAATCCAGATTCATCGACGGGAGTAGATCCGCATGGAGGCCTCCGAGCTTGTAGAAGAGGTCTTCGCTTAGGATGGTCGCTGCTGCGCCGCTGTCGGGGAGCGCACGGTGTACCTTTCCCAGATAGGTACCGGTACCGGACAGGGTGAGATCCACCGAGATGTAGTCCAGTTTACAGACCGCCGCGCTGTACTCGAGGCGGTTGATGGAATCCCGGGATAATATAGTGTTAGTTTTGGCGGGTTTCGGCGCAGGACCACTGGAACGGCATACTTTGTAAAAGTGGCCGGTTTTACCGCAACCATCGCACTGAACTTCTCGGGCGGGGCAATTGGACCTGTCGGTATGTTGCTGGTTACCGCAATTACCGCAATTGCGTGCGCGAGGGTTCCCGCCACGAGAAGAGGTTCTCGTGGATTGTCCGGGAGTTGAGCGGTTTCCCGAACCGGTTTGCGGTCGATTGGGGGCACCTGGACGCATTGGTGAGCGGCCGCGCCGCTGCTTGTATTGCGAAACTTTCGCGATGGAACCGGAGCCGCCGAGAAACGACTGATTTTTGGAGCTCGACTCCCAGTTTTGGCAAGTCTGGACGCAGACGTCGAGTGTTGGCCGGGGCAAGACTTTTAAGAGCTCCTGTTGTGTCTCGGCGGAGTGGAGACCGACCAAAATTTGTGTTACAATTTGGTCGTCACGGCAATGTAGGCAGAGTTCGGCGAGGTCAGCGAGGTGCTGGAGAGCGATGTAGAAGTCGTCGAACGTCTCCTGTGGGCCCTGGCGGCGTTTATGGAAGGCCAAGCAATCCAGGGCAATGCTGCGTTTGGAACGAAGATGATCCCGCAGACCGTCGAGTACGAGTTTCGTAGTCGTGGCATCGTCGTCGGGATCCAGTTTTAGGTGGACTCGGACGACTTCCTGGAGTCCCGGACCTAACGCAGTCAGGAGAGTATAAACCTGTTCGCGGCGGGGGTATGTCTCCGCCCGCTGGCGGTTTGCGTTATATTCCCAGCTGTCCCGCCAGCGACGGAAAGCGGGAAGGTCGACGGAGGTGTCGATACGGTCGAGGTTGTCGATCGAGATCAAGTGCCGTCGTCCGGGGGGTCCGGGGACTGGTGCCACGGGGGCTAATGCCGGGTTGGCAGGGTCGACGTTTTGCTGACGAGCAAGTCTGTCGAGAAGGTCCCGAAGTTGCGCATCGGAACGGGCCTGTTGTTCCTCTAATCGGCGATTTGCTTCTGCCTGCTGTTCGCGGTGTTCGCGTTGTTGCTGTTGCATGAACTGCAGGAGTTTATCCATGCCGCGTGGATTTTCCTCAGTTTCGATTGCGGATTGGAGCTTAGTTCTAAGCTTCACAACCGATGTTTTGTTGTCATGCGGGATGCGGGCGTCATGACAGTATTGCAACAGTTCGGCACGGGTTAATGCGTTGATCTCGTCGTGGGTTAGATCTAACCAGGGTTTATCCTCGGCGTATTCCGCTTCTGCCATCGGAACGTCAATGAACGTGCGATAAAAAAGGGTAAACCCGCGAATCGAGTTCAGGAGTAAGTGACTACTCGCAGCGCCATGTAGTGATATGGAATAACTCAAGGGTGAGCGTGAGGCTATATCATATCAGTATATTATGTATTAATATGTCTGACAGTGCAGTGCAGAAGTGTACAGGTGTAGGCTTTAGGAAGCCGAAGTGCAGTACTACAGAAGTACTGATGATCAGCTGATCTGCCGATATCACTAGGCAACCAACGTAATCAGGGTACATCATAAATGTAACTTAATAATAACCAGCCACCAAATATATGTAAAATAATATATATATAAGAGTGTGAACCACTGGATGTCACTACAGTAAAGTTTTAGTTTGAAATAAGCACGACAGACTGGTGATAAAATATAAAAAAATACAGTTGTTTAAAATTACTGCAATAAATTATTATTATTATTATTCTTTATTGCAATGGGCCTTGTACATACACACAATATAGCACAAATATTATAACCTATTAATAGCAAAATAAAAAAGTTTGAACAATATTACATCATTTAGGATATCAGTAGTCATTCCACCTACCTGAATATTTCAGCCTGATCAGCATTCATTCCGAGGTCTGTAACAAACATCTCTTGCATTTCAGTCGTAGACAGACACCCTGAACCATCTTTATCATATTTAGTAAATATTGATTTCAGTACTATATCAGGGACCTCGCTATTAAAATAACTTTTTTGAACTGTTTTTGATGTAATGGCCTGTATGCATAAAAAACTCACGACGATTGTAAGTTTGAAATTGCCGACCTTCATAACTAAAAATATTTTGCATAAATAATATGTAATATCTCTATGAATATAAATATCGATATTGAATGTATAATACCGTTCTTCATGAGTTAGGCCTACATGTACCGGTACACCAATATCAATTAAATATAAAGAAGGGAATGTTTGTTTGTTGCCAAGTAACACGTTCGTATGGTCTTCGCGCAGCACGTGCCTCAGTTATGAGATACAGAATGATATTGAGCGATTCTACTGTATCACAAACTCGCTATCTAAGAAATTTAACCAAACACCAGTAAATCAAAGAGAGGGACCCCCCCCCCCCCCCCCCCCTCCCCTCTTAACCTCCATCTTAATCTGCACCATACCAACCCAAAGTCGCACACAGGATTGATGAAAGGCAGAGGTATTAACATAAAATTTGTGTTTTAAAAGTAATATTGGACCGTAAATAGAGAATTATGATGATCATAGGTCTGATTAATCAATATAATAATATATATAATAGATAACATAATATAAAGTGCTAAATTTAGGCCCTATATTATATATATATATTAATAGGTTGCTTGTGAATACCAAAATTTTTGTTGTCGTTGTGATCGACGAATGGCCAAATTTTGATCACAAAAAAGACGCGATCAACTTAAAGATACGCTGACTTAAACGCTCCAATGTAAATTAGTGATACTTATTATGTACTGATAACACTATATTGCAAGTTTGGCTAAAGGAAAATCAAATGTTAAGGAAGCACATCGGAAATGTATAGTCTATTGTGTTAATGTATTCAGCTTTCTTATACTTTTATATTTCATCAAAGCAAATTAGGACATGCTGAGTGCTATTTCTTATAAAAATATAACAATTACGCAATATATAAAAATTTCATTTTATAAGACGTTTATTCACCCTGAGGGGCAATTTCTGCATTTACATATTTGTGCATTTAAAATGTGTGGGGTATGTTATTCAGTAGAAACGATTTCCAATAATTTGAAGCTCACGTAAAGGATAATATTCTCAAAAATATTATTCTATCGGCATCCACTGCAGAAAAGCAAGAAATTCTGGGAATGAAAACACTCCATCCCCGTCCTCATCCAGTTCTTTGAAAGCTTTCTTAACGTTCTTAGGTTTGGCTCCGAGGTCGATCATAAGTTTCCTGAATTCTCTTTTATCAAGGGCACCGCTCCCATCCGCGTCATAAGTTTTAAATAACTCAATTGCCCTAAAAATACAAATCACATTGAATTTACGCAGTAATGTAAAATAAAAATACATGTTTTAGATAAAACATATCTCATGCAGTTAAAATATGGAAATAAATATTGTATCACTAATATTGTAACTATGGTAACCTATACAACTCTTTGAAGTGGTCTGTCATTTAATACTAATATGTAGAGATAAGTTGGTTCCAGTTCCCAAGAAAAGAAACGTAACACTATTTGAATCTTTTCAAGGAATCTCATTGATCTCGATTGCTGCAAAGCTATACAATAGGATTCTATTAAATCGCATCCGGGATCCCATTGAGAGACTGCTCCGTGGAAATCAGAATGGGTTCCGTAAAGGTCGTGGGACCATGGAGCCCATTTTGACGTTTAGAAGGAAAATTTAAGAGTTATCAAATAAGAAAGACAGGCATCTTGATGTTATTTTTATTGACTTCTTCAAGGCCTTTGATTCAGTCTATCGATCACGAATGTTCAGCATACTTTCATTATATGGGATGCAGATGCAATTATTGCAGCAATCAGATCAGTATACGATGGTTCGACAACATTTGGGTCTACTGTTGACGTTGACACGGAACCATTTGAAGGGTTATGGAGAGTCCTCCAGGAGACACACTTGCGCCATTCTTATTCATAATTGTGGTTAACTACGTTCTAAGTAATGTCCTAGGACCATCATTATGAAGATTGGGTGATGGTAACACATCTTCAGGAAGTAGAATCTTGAAAATCCAATAATAAAGAGTTAATTGTATTTTATTTATTAATCAAGCACGTTAAGTAAAAACCTTACCGGTAGGTATGTCAGTGCCAAAGTAGGTATGTCAGTGCAAAAGTGTATGTAAAAAACTAAAAAGCAACAAGACCTAGACGTTGCATGCAATCAGTGATCAGCTGACGGCAGCCAGCTGATCGGTAGGTTTCGCTCCGCAACTGAAGGCATTCTCAGGGGGTCAAGTCAGGAAATGTAGAGAGAGATTCCCAAATCTGCGGTCGGAATTGCAAAAGCTTGAAATGTATTACATCCAAACACGCAAGCCGGTTATCAAGAAGCAGAAACGTGTCTGGCGCAAGTTTACGGTGCTGCTTCCCAGTGGTTAGTTACAGTACAGACATATCTTCATTTCGTTACCTGTTCCGTCCCCCCTTTGGGAATCTCTCTCTACATTTCCTGGCTTGGCCTCCTGAGAATGCCTCCAGTTGCGGGGCGAAACCTACCGATCAGCTGGCTGCCGTGAGCTGATCACTGATTGCATGCAACGTCTAGGTTTTGTTGCTTTTTAGTTTTTTACATATTTGGCACTGACATACCTACCGGTAAGATTTTTACTTAACGTGCTTGATTAATATATAAAATACATCTTCATGACATTGTTTTTTTCTTGAGACGCCTCTTAAAGGACATTTTCATTGAAGATGCGGATAATCTCGCAAACAAAGTCCTGGGGAATAGGGAGTTGTGGCGGCGCAATTTATTTTGTTAAGCCGGAATTGCAATCCCAATGCGCTGCGCTGTGCGCAATGCACTGACTAATAATTGTATTAATGATTATATTTATTAACTTTTTGTTTACTTTTTTATTATGAAGAATCGCGATTTGTCTTCGATGTTTTTAAATCGATCGCCACTCCTCATCCATCTATTGAACTCGCCGAAACTGAGTTTTTGATCTCCGTCTTTATCCAAAATATACCTAATAAATAAATACAAAGAGACAAATTAAAGTATGTATTTATTCTCAAATTGTTACTTTTACGCTCGAATATACCCATAAATCTTGAATAACAGGATTACTTTTTTTCTCCCAAGGAATTTTACTTTTTTCCCGGCGAAAAAAGTAGAATAAGAAAATGTGAAAATATTTTTTGTGGAAATTCTTAAATTTTATGTCAAGTGTTAAAGGAGCATCGTTGTCGAAAAGTCTTACACGTAAATTGAGCAAAATCTATTCACACACTAAAAAGTTATTGCAACTTTAGTGCAAGTAAGGCATACTACGGAACTCAGTATCCAATATGGATTTATGTTGTTAAGCGGCTCTCTAGTTACGTAATACATATTCGAGAACACTAAATTATTTAACATTGAGTAAGGCTGCATGTAATCAAGGCAGCATCAAGTTCAGTTCAGTAATTTGAATCACTGTAACTGTGGAAACAATATTGTGTAGTTCAAATTGTTTTGCAACACTATTTCATATTTTATTAAATAGTTTAGCAACAAAAAAGTACCAATTTAAAAATAAAACATTTTTTCATTTTATTTCAATAATAATTATTAATTCGAAGAAATTGAAATTTTGAAAAGATTTTCAACTATTCACTTTTTCCCAGGGGTATTTAACATTATAATTCGAAATTATAATAATTCAACCTCCTTTGCATAACAAATTTTATGGCCGCATTCGCCATGATTGTTCTAGCTTTGTGAAGCTCCGCTTTGGGAGATTAAAAATTAGAGTTTAGTGGGATATGTTACCCCGTCAATACGAGGTACATATTAATTATAATGATATATTCAAGTAAATCTCACAAAGAGTGTGGGTTAAAAGATCCCTATATTATATAAACTGAAAACATGCACTGGAGGTGAATGGGGCTGGAAGGTGGGAATGTAAAATAATTTATTTTACTAGCTCAGATTCATATCAAATAATAAAGGCTATTTAAAAATTAATTCATCCTTAAAGGATATTGTCTGCTGAATGATACAGAGCTGGTTCTGTAGCTAAATAGCTGACCTAAATAGTCCTACAATTGCGCCAATAAAAGATAAGTTATTTTCGGTAAAATAAACTTATTATTCGAGGCTAAGACCCCAAGATCCCTTCCTATAATAAATGTAAATAGCTGATGGCAATCAGACATACAATTCATGCGGTATGCTTGTGACCGCGGCGTGATAGAATTTGTATATCACCACCTTGCGGTTACAAATGGTATTGCAAAACTTCAGGTTTTAACTAAGGAATTGTGTTATATAGTTTAATCCTCTGAATGGTATCATAAAATATATTGTATACAAATAGGATTCGTATAGCAATAATTTATTTATGGAGAGGATATTACATTGGTATTTAGAGTAGTTTCAAATAAAGTTAAGGCAGGTTACAATACATCTGTACAAAATATGTAAATGTGGAATAAATGATTGAGGTAGAAATGGCTTTTTAATTAACTTATTTATTAGTAAAAATAGGTAAAGTAAAGCTCTTTTGGCCGTTAAGACAGGGATTACGCACAAAGTCTGACAACTTATTTCCTGTGCGGACCCCCAGAACTATACTCCCCCAGAAGAAACTCATAGTACTCATTTAGCTAACATGTTAGGATGCAAGGCAGAGATGCGCCCTGGCTAGTCCCACGACCCCCAAAGAGACGTGAATTCCAGGCAACAGATTTAACCAGGTGTCCAAGGTGGGACCAAAGTCAAGCAGAAAGTGAAAAACGTTAACGGTGTAGGTATAGGTTATCAAAAACAAACTAAAACGCAAATGTGACCAGATAGTTGCATGCAATCATGGATCAGCTGATTGCATGCAACTAATCTATCTGATCACATTTGCCTTTAGATTTGTGACTTTACATACCTAGCGGTAAGATGTTTGCTTGTTTGATTATTAAATAAATAAATAATATAATTAATTTGTAGAAGTTGTTTAGAAAATAAGAATAAAAAATGTAAGAAATAGGGTAGGTAATTAACCGTAATAAACCTTACCTAAATGTTTCAGCCTGATCAGCATTCATTCCGAGGTCTGTAACAAACATTTCTTGCATTTCAGTAGAAGACAGACACCCTGAACCATCTTTATCATATTTAGTAAATATTGATTTCAGTACTATATCAGGGACCTCGCTATTAAAGTAACTGCTGTGAGCCTGAGCCATTATTGTTAAAAAATAAATCAATAATATACTTTTTATTCATTAACGATGCTGCTAATTTTGCCAATGGGATATTAAATGTAACTATATTCTATATATATATATACCGGTATATACTTAAACATTGATATTGGAGGTGTCTCATTGGTTCCCCCCGCTTGACACTAGAACAAAATCGCCTCCGATTTGCAGGACATTGCTTTCGCCGTGAGGAACAGTCAGTGCATAATCTTGCACTTTGGCAGCCGCATGGAGTGAATAAGCATGGTGGACAGCCCATGACTTTCTTGAGACGCATCTTAAATGACATTGGCCTTGAAGATGCGGATTATCTAGCAATTGTCATGGGTGATAGGGAGTTGTGGCGGCGTAAATTTGTCGACAAGACGGCACAGCATACTTAAAAATGCAGCTGCAATGCAGCATGCCGATCCTAGTAGTAGTAGTATATACATAAATGTATTAGCCTGCTGTGGTTATATTTTTTATAGGGCGTACTCTTTCTCTCAAGGGAAATTGTTATTTAGATTAATAGTATTGGCATCTGTAGTGAAACCTGTACTGATACATGTTTGTATTTCAGTACACAGATGTATGTACAGAAATCGACAACAACTGACTGACAGTTTTTTTAAACTTGTTCCGTTCTTATAATATTGTTATATAATAAAAATAAAATTACGACCAAATAAAATGGTGGGAAATACAAACGATCTTTGTGTAAAAGGTTGTGAGGAAAATATAACCTCCACTAAGGGTCCCCCTTCAGTCTGCTGTTTGAAACTCATGGACTCACCTCACCTCGATTAGGGAGGACAGTCATTGTTTTGCTAACCAGATGTTCAGGGCGGTTATGGGTGGATTTTGAACCCGAGAATCACTCGCGGCAATAAAGCAAATCTCTTCTTATTCCCACCCAGTAATGGCATTCTGTGTAGAGGATGTCCCACCTCTTAAACAGCATTAAACTGAAGCGTTTAAAGAACTGCATCATATCCATTTGGCGACAAGTAAGTCAATTTGGTTAACCTTCTATCTCCAAGTGTTCCAAATTGGGAGCAGTTTATTAAATTCAACTGGAGGAAATTTAATTTAGGCTAATATTACTTTTTTTAATGTTAATATGTTTAGGAAGAGTGGAATATTGTTTTTAATTTTCAACTTCAAATGTTTTCAAACTTCAAGTTGGTCTTTTGGCATGCCAAATTATGCGAATCCTCATTCTTTTTTATTTTTGGGACATGCAAACAATATTGGTCAAAAACGTTACAAATTCGATATTCCAATCCAGTGGCGACATTAAAATTAGGTTTTTAAATAATATGACATTATTATTTGAAAAAAAATTCTGAAAAACGAACATCTTGTGCCAAATTACTCCCTTTAAACATTGATGTTCCCATTTGGGAACACTGGTGAGAAAATAGAATATCAAAAATTAGAAAATAATTGTACTCGATGTATTACTCTAAAAAAATCATTTAAAATTACATAACGAATATGTAGGCCCTATTTGTGTCCTGCTGTATCAAAAACGACCAGCTATTGTCCCATTTGGGAACACTATATGGGAACGTATTTCTGCTGCAAAGTAATATATAAGTTTATATTTTTTAAGTAAAATTGAACCAAATACAGTTTGACTATTGATGTAGGTAGGACGAATGCAATATGTAGAGCTGAAATAAACCTTTTATGCCATTTTTTGTCCCATTTGGGAACAATTTTTGGTGTATAGGCTCGGCACGGGACGAGAGAACAGATCTAATGGAAGGCAGTAGGGCTAGTTGGCTCGGGTCAAGACGCGAGAATATATCTAATGGATCGCAGTAGGGCGTGTTGGCTGGGCTCAGTACTCGAAAATAGATCGAATGGAGCGCTGTAGGCAGGTTGGCTCGGCTCAGTACTCGAAAATAGATCGAATGGAGCGCTGTAGGCATGTTGGCTCGGCCCGGATCAGGTCAGGTCAGGTATTCTAGGTCATTGATCAAGAAAACTTGCCACCTCCATGCAGCATAAAGGAGGTGCCACCTGTAGCTGCATAGACCCTCTTACTAGGGCAAATCTAGTCCTGTAACTAGGACCCCCTTTGTTCTGGAATAAGGACGTCATTGGTCCTGGATTAAGGACCCATATACTTGGCTGCAGGGGTATATGGCCTGACCAGGCAGATGGTGATCTACCAATGGCTGGTCAGGAGTAGAGTGTTCTCATGTCCACTCTGAGAGCACTTCACAGCGACCTGCACCTGGCAGCAAGGGTACAGGGCATGACCCAGCAGATGAGCTGCAACAGCCAATGGTGGGTCATGTGCGCCAGAGTAGATATGGGTGATGGGCCTCATATCTGACTCCATTGCGACACCCACCCTGTGGAATGGCAAACCAGGGTGTGGTATTTGCCCCGAGAGCTGACTCGACAAAAAAGCACCCCCAACCCCCACTATGGATTACATTAGCTAGCAATGCGGAGGTCCGGCCACTAGAGGCCAGTGGAATTACCGGACACAATCGGCCTCACAGGCGTCAGTTAACTCCTGACCGGCTGCCTGTCTCAACCCCTACTGGAGAGAGAGCAGCCAACAATTTTTTGAGTCTCTTTCCTGATGACCTTTCTGGCCCAAACCCTGGGTCACCAGGAAGGCCAGATTGTGATGGGGAGAGGGATTCTGGAGTTGGAGGCTACTCTCATGTTCCACCCCGACCAACAAAGCCACTGGTGAATCTGAGGCAAGTCACAAGACTAGCCTCAGTAAACACCATAACACTCGGGTCCCCAATGCGACAAGGTGAGCTGACTGCCTTGGCAGATAAGCTTTCTCTTAGTGCAGTGGGTGTTCAAGAGCACCGAATGCAGACTGGACAGACTGATGAGGTTCTGATTAAGGACATGGGGGGCGGTTGGCGACTCGCCCTCGCGTCAGCAGATGATAGTGGCAATGGTGGAATTGGTCTATTGATGAATCCAACTGCACATGCAGCATTGGACAAAATAGACCAAATCTCTAACCGCATCATCCGTTGCCACTTCTCATGTTCTGGAAGACTGGCTAAGAAGTTTCCTAAGGTGGTTCTGATTGTGTGCTACTCTCCAACTAGTGTTGCCCCTGTAGAGGAGGTGGAAAATTTCTACCACAATCTACAAGCAGCTACTGATGGAGTGGATCAGCATGCATTCTTAACATTCCTGGGAGACTTTAATGCAAGTCTGCATCAATCACCTACATCGCCCTGGGTCTATAGCAATAGTGTTAACCGAAATTCTGTCCATCTTCAGGATTTTATCTCTGGAAATGGATTGTTTTCGGCTGGAACCCAGTTCAAGAAGCGAACTGGAAAGCTATGGACTCATAGTGGACCCAGTGGTCACAAGTCCCAGATAGACCATATTCTGTTTCGTAGGAAATACAGAAGCTCTATACAAGACTGTAATGCATTTACACTTCGACCCTTCTCCAGTGATCACCGCCTTATTGTGGCCAAGGTAATACTTAGTCTGCGTGCTAGCAGAACAACGAAATCTGCCTTGCCGCGGCATGACTGGTCCTCTCTGTTGCAACAGCCAAATGTGAGATCCAGCTTCACACTACAGCTGAGCAACAGGTATGAGGCTCTTGCCTCTGAGGTGGCAGATCACTGTGAGGGCTATACTGCCTTTACAGAAGCAGATAAGTTAGCAGCTGCAGAAACAGTTCCTGTATACCCTCGAAACAGGAAAAGGGCCCCCTGGACTGACAACAAAATTCAGAAGTGCCGAAATGACCTTCATAAGGCGCAGAAAGAGTCCCGACTCAAACAGACTACAGCGGCCAAGAATGCAGTTAAGGCTGCATCTAGGTCCCTGAACAGGCAGTACTCTGCTAATCTACAGGAGCTAATAAACCAACAGGTTGATGCCATCAATGATGCTGACGACAGCAGGCAATCATCCCAGGCATGGAAATCGATCAATCTGCTTACTGGGCGGAAAAGCCAACCAACCACCAAGGTTAAGGCTGAATCACCAGCCGATCGCCTCAATGGTTGGAAAGCCCACTTTGAAAAGCTCCTCAATAATGACAGGGTATCGCCTGATAACTTTATAGAAGTAAAAGTGTCTGAGTCTGTACTCCCAGATATTCCCATTGGCGATATCTCCTTTGCAGAAGTGAAGGCTGCTGCAAAGAGCATTAAGACCAATCGTGCCAGTGGAGTAGATGGTGTTCCCCCTGAGGTCTTTAAAATACCTGAGTGTTTAAAGCTCATCTATCCCATCATAGTAGACATGTACCGAACAACAAGAGTCCCACAAGAAATGAAAACAAATAAGTTGGTGCCAGTTTCCAAGAAGGGCAACCTAACACTCTATGGTTCTTTTCGGGGAATCTCATTGATCTCGATTGCTGCAAAGCTATACAATAGAATTATATTAAATCGCATCAGGGATCCTATTGTGAGACTGCTCCATGGAAATCAGAATGGGTTCCGTAAAGGTCGTTGGACCATGGAGCCTATTTTGGCACTTTATACAAGGATAATCAAGACAAGAGTTATCAAAAAAAGAAAGACAGGCATCTGGCTGTTATCTTTGTTGACTTCTTCAAGGCCTTTGATTCAGTATACGATGGTTCGACAACATTTGTGTCTACTGTTGACGGTGACACAGAACCATTTGAAGTGTTATGGGGCGTCCTCCAAGGAGACACACTTGCGCCATTCTTGTTCATTATTGTGGTTGACTATGTTCTACGCATGTCCTTAGATCATTATAATGATGATGGGGTTATGATAACTCCACCTACTGGCTCTAGAAGTCGAGGAAATCCTGCCAAGTACCTAACTGATCTAGACTTTGCTGATGACTTAGGAGTACTCTCAGAATCATTAGAAGGAGCCCAACGGCTCCTCAGCTCATTAGAACATGCTGCTTCTAGTGTTGGTCTTTTTATTAACTCCGGAAAGACCAAAATTCTGACAGTTAACTTTGAAAGTCCTCAGCAAGTCTCTGATCGGATGAGCATAAGCTCAAAGGATGGTATGCTTGAGCATGTGGACGACTTCTGTTACCTGGGATCATGGATCCGGAAGTCAGGTGAGGACCTTCGAATACGTAAGGGAAAGGCATGGGCAGCCTTGAATAGGCTTTCCAGGATTTGGAAGTCACCGAGAATTAATCGGAAACTTAAGGTCCGATTATTTAGAGCAGCAGTAGTTCCAGTACTCCTCTACGGGAGTCCATGCTGGGCTCTAACTGCTGAGGACACAAAATCTCTGGATGGCACATTCACAAGAATGCTACGCCGGGTACATTGTGTCAAGTACAATGCACACATCTCCAACCAGACACTATATAACATTGGAGGTGTCTCATTGGTTCCCCCAAGCTTGACACTAGAACAAAATCGCCTACGCTTTGCAGGACATTGCTTTCGCCGTGAGGACCAGCCAGTGCATAATCTTCTACTTTGGCAGCCTCATGGAGTGAATAAGCATGGTGGACAGCCCATGACTTTCTTGAGACGCATCTTAAAGGACACTGGCCTTAAAGATGCGGATGATCTAGCAAATGTCATGGGTGATAGGGAGTTGTGGCGGTGCAATTTTGTTGACAAGCCGGCACAGCATTCTTAAAAATGCAGCTGCAATACAGCATGCCGATCCTAGTAGTAGTAGTGGCTCGGGTCAAGACGCGAGAATATATCTAATGGATCGCAGTAGGGCGTGTTGGCTGTGCTCAGGACGCGATAATATATCTAATGGAGCGCAGTAGGGCGTGTTGGCTCGGCTCAGTACTCGAAAATAGATCGAATGGAGCGCTGTAGGCATGTTGGCTCGGCTCAGGATGCGAATATAGATCTAATGGAGCGCAGAATGGCGTGTTGGTTGGGCTCGGGGCGCGAGAATAGATCTAATGTAGCGCAGTAGGGCGTGTTGGCTCGGTTCAGGGCTCGAAAATAGATCGAATGGAGCACAGTGTTCCCAAATGGGAACAGGTTTTTTTTGAGAAAACTAACAGGCGCAATGAAAATTTTTTTTGCAAAGTTTATGTTGACTCGATTTGAAACGGTTTCAAAAATTTCCACGAATTGGCTCACATTTAAAGAGGGTTGGGAAATAGAAGGTTAACATTACAAGTATCATCTCTAAACTCATTCATCCTACTTATCGCGCTTCTATTCTCATGGAATGAGTGAGCGCCATCCAGAGACATATTGGCATTGGTATGCGTTAGGGGATTTATAAAGGACACATCTCCGGAACTCTGTTCCCCGGAAACACGAAACTGAGACATCTAGACGTCCATATTGGTAAGCGATCTGTAGTTGAAAATATTTCCGACTATTGTCTTTAGGTCGGCTCTCACTGAATGTGATGTGAACTCTGTTAGGTTTTAGTTTTGGTATGGCTGTTTACTGAATCAGACCTCATGCTGACTGGCTGAGGTTGGATGGAAAATGAAGATTGACGAGATTGTTACATTTAATGTCATCCTATTATTACTGTGAGTGCATGATACGTGAATCGTGTTGCTACATACCTTAATGTTGCATTCTATGTAATGCGCTAGTAGACAATAATGCACTAGTAATAGGAAAGCAAGGCACCTGTCTAGGAATCAATTTTCAATAAATTAATGATGTTAATGTATCAATTGTCACTACTAATGTACGTAATGTAAGTGCACCTGGACTGTGTAATATTTCTTTATGTGTTTAGTTTCTTCTATGCATTGCTTCTGTTTTGCACTGATGATGGCTATTATATATAATAGAAACAATTGCCGATTCAGTAAATAATTAAAATGGAATTAAGGGCTAATGGACATGAATAGTATTTTGGGTTAATTTTTATCTCCATTATTTTTCTTCACTTTCCGCTTCTATATCAACAATAAGACTACTTTATTTCTATGGGAATGCGATCTTGAATTCGGACTAGGGTTTTAGGAATGGTACCCAGTTGCTGTCTTTGTGTTCTGCATCGGGCTCCACCATAACCTCATGCTCTTGAAAATCGACCCAGAATTGAATACATTGAATTCAGTTTTCACATGGTTCATCAGTCATCAGGACATTCACCAAGTATTGGAGCCTTCCTTTGACTATTATTTGCTTTTTTTTTTAATTCTACCCCATCTTTTCTTATTTATGTTTTAATAAATATACCATTGTCTGCCGCCAATTTACATCTTAATTCATATTCTATTATAGACCTTTAACATCTTTGTTACTTTTTATCGTATGTGTTATTATAATGAACGATTACACTGGGGAACACAATTTTTGTTGAGTTAGATCTGACAGTTGTTTTTAACTAATTTTGGGCTGCTGAATCCAAAAATGATATCAGTTTTTCTCTACCACCTCAACTTTTTGAACTATAGGATCATTTGCTTTATTTTAAATATCAGAAAAACTCTGCGGTTAAAAGATATATAAAATATAATGTTTTTAACTATTGCATAGATAGAGATCAAAGACATTGCATTACAACGTTTATAAATTAGGTAATAGCCACATTAAGGTTATTATAGGGATGTATGGCTACTGAAATTATGTTTTAAGGTAAAAATTTACGCTTATAGCTTTTCCTTGAGTGTTCAATCTTTGGACAATCGCGCTTGATGCTCCAGCAATAGTCCGCCATCATATGTACATCCCACCTACCCTGATAACGCTCTTCCATGACCTTCAAATCTTGGTGAAATCGTTCACCCTGCTCATCACTGACAGCACCAAGATTTTCCGGGAAGCTATCAAGGTGACTATGAAGAAAGTGCAGTTTTATGCTCATGTTGCAACCGAGTGCTTTGTAGCTATCCAATAGTTTCTGGACAATTTCAGCGTAATTCTTTGCTCTTGTATTTCCAAGAAAGTTCTTTATGACATCTTTGAATGATAACCAAGCTTTTTCCTCCAGTTGCGACATGGTCCCGATGAAATGTTCATCCCTGGTGAGCTGCCGAATCTGTGGACCATCAAAGACACCGGCCTTGATCTTTTCAATGGACAGCCCAGGAAATACCAAGGTGAGATACTTGAAACAGTCGCCTTCAGTTGGTAGTGCTTTGACGAATTGCTTCATGAGACCCAGTTTTATGTGCAGAGGTGGGAATATTATTTTACTCCTGTCAACAAGTGGGTCATATAGAATATTGGGATCTCCAGATTTGAGGTCAGATCTTGGAGGCCAATTTGTCTCAACCCAGTGCCTCTCTCGAGCTCGGCTGTCCCACATGCACAGAAAGCAGGGATACTTTGTGTAGCCACGTTGTTGGCCAAGAAGGAAACAAACCATTTTAAGGTCAACACAGATGATCCAATTGTGTTTGTCATATTGCAAAAACTCAATGACACTCTTAATGTCTCCATATTCTTCTCGAAGACAAACTGAATGGCCGATTGGCACTGCACCGAATAAATTTCCATTGTGGAGAAGGACACACTTCAAGCTCCGCTTTGAGCTATCGATGAACAGTCGCCATTCAATTGGATTGTACATCGGAACTCCTAATTCCTCCAGTAAACCAGCAATGTTGTGGCAATACACAAAGCTACTATCACTTCGAAAGTACTTCAGAAATTCACTTTCCCTGGTACGAAAGTATGATACCTTTGCTCCTTGTTCAAGTAAGTTTTTCTCATTAAGTTTAGATGCTAAGATTTCTGACGCCTTTTTTGAAAGGCCCAAATCACGTGCCAAATCATTTATCTCATGTTGAGCAAATCCCTTAAGAGCTGAATCATCTTTGACTTCAAAGTCGGTGTCATCATTGTTGTCGCTGTGTTCTTCAACATCACCCAGATCTTCTTCTAGTGGGGGTAGTTGACTAAAAACGGGTACCGGGATTTCATCTGAATGGGGCACTGGACGTATGGCTGATGGTAGATTAGGATATTCTATTTTACTTTTGTTTTTCTTGTTGTACCCTGAAGTTTTCACTAAACAAAAGTAACAATCAGTGCAATGGTCTTTTTGTTCTCGCCAAATCATTGGTATACCAAATGCCAACTTTTCACGAGTTCCTTTGGTCCACATCCTTAAACTCTCAACACACTGCTTGCAGACCTTTTCGGGGGCCCAAGGCTTGCCTTGATCACCGAGTTTTACCTTAAAATATGCGAAATATGCATGCTTAACAAATGCGCTAATGTTTGTTCTTTGGCTTGGAATGGTGAAGCTACCGCAGATATAGCAAAATGAATCGGGACTGTTTATGCATTTGCGACGAGAAGTAGAAGGAGCAGACATGATCTGAAACAACTGTGAGCAGATATGTGACAGAGTTGACGAACCAATGAACCAGGTAATGAACGAGGTAATCGCATCCAACAAACAGTTATTCACAGGTCTTTGATTTAATGTTTAGATGGTAGATCGGGGGCCTTAACAACAGCTGTATTAAAATTAGAACAGAGATTTCCTACTATAGCACTATACTGTACCGGTAGGCCTACCACTACCGCTACTGGTATGACAAGAAATGTATGTAATTTGAGTTCCAGGTTTAAAATTCCCTTGAAAAAATTCCCCTAAAATTCCCCAAAAACCAATGAACCAGGTAATGAATGAGGTAATCGCATCCAACAAACAGTTATTCACAGGTCTTTGATTTAATGTTTAGAAGGTACATCGGGGGCCTTAACAACAGCTGTATTAAAATTAGAACAGAGATTTCCTACTATAGCACTATACTGTACCGGTAGGCCTACCACTACCGCTACTGGTATGACAAGAAATGTATGTAATTGAGTTCCAGGTTTAAAATTCCCTCCACCTGAGAACTTACTGAAGTCACAATTTAGTGTTGGACAAATGTAAGTGTCCTAAAATAGGCTACACTGCACTGGTTGCTAACCTTAGATGTTTGTAATTGTATATTATCAGTCCTTATTAATTACAGCTAAAATTCAATTTTGCTTGCTCAGATTCTAAGCTGTAGAGCAAAAACTTGACGTGCTAGGCAAAAACTGACTGCAGTTTTGAATTCAGCATGTCAAGTTTAGTCGAAATCAGCTAAAAAATCCCAATCAACAGAAATCTTTTTTCAAATTGTTCCCCAGTGTTATTTATATTAATTTGTATTATATGACTGTAACGGCTATTGAAGAAACACTGTGTAATAATTTTTGTGGGATTTCTCGAATTTTAGATTAGGAATTAATTGATCGTCAAATGAGACGATTTTATTATTATTTTTTAATCTAATATTGTTTTCGTCTCCTAGGTTGCAACAATTTATACGCCTAATAATTATTTACGGTACATATATATACAGTATATACACAGAATATATATTTTGAATACAATTTGGTATCCAAATTTCACGGTGGTCTTGGTCTTCGTTTTTATTATTTTTTCTCTATTTGCCTTCTATGCAATTTCTGTCTCGTGTTGATTCTTTGAGTGTGCCTGATTTGTACAGTAAATTGTCTTATAGATTTAAGGGGGGTATCACCGCGACTGCAAAATTTTCCAATTTTCTGAAAATTTTTGAAATTTTTTTTCTTCTACCTTTGTGGTTTCATAGAATGTCTTTCATGTGGTGACATCGGTTTTTACCATTGGATATTTTTCCACCACAAAACAGAACTTTTCTACAACATAATTTATTGATTATATTCATGACTCTCCGTATAAAACAACCTTTTTCTCAGTTTGCTGATTTTGAAATTTATCATCACTAAATTCCCTACTATTTTTTTATTTTTCACTCAATTTTTTATCAAACATATACCAAAATGTTCAGCAGCTTTAAGGCTACAATCCTTAGTATTGGTTTTGTAAAATATGTCCATTTGAATGTTCTATGATCCATTATGTAACTGCTTCTCTTTGTCTATCTCAAAATATATGATGCCCGAAATATAACCCGAACATACTAAAACCCTCATAAATTTTTCAAAAACAATAATTTTGTGTTGAAATTTTCACAGAAGATAGCCTACATATCTAGGTTCATTAGGCCAAACTCTTGGACCGAGAACTGCAACCCGGTTGGTACTACAGATCCTTCTACATGAGATATTTTTCATTAGAATCCTCAAAATCTTTCCAAATTTTGAAAAAAAACCGACTTGCACAAAAAGTCCCATATTTTTCGAACAAAATGGTTTGTGAAGGTATCCACACTCAGTTTTCTTAGTTAAAGATAACAGATAATTGTTGCAGGGTATCAGAACAGTAGCTATAAAAATAAAAAAAATATATATTTGGGGTGATACCCCCCTTAACTTTATGGGTCAGTATGTATAAATATTTTCACTCATTTTATATGTTAAATTACTTATAGACGCGGCGCAGTCCAGCACACTATTTCGAGTATTCGCGTGATACCCACCAACTAGTGGCACTAGCTACTATGTGGAGCTCACACGAATTCGGATCCACACCATAAATATTGTAATTCGATCTATCTTGTGTTTGTTAATATGTTGGTCTATCGCTCCTTATTATGTTGAAATGAAATAAAATCAATCAATCAAATGAGAGTACACCATTATACTCCTACCTCCGTGCAGCGGATAGGGTATAGCCACTCCTAACGTCGGGTAGCAGATAGGGTAGAGCCACTCCTACCTTCGGGTAGCAGATAGAAGTAGCACCTACTCATACCTTCGGGTAGAAGGCAGGAGTTGCGCCCACCCCTACCTTCGGGTAGCAGATAGAAGTAGCGCACACCCCTACCTTCGGGTAGCAGATAGGAGTAGCGCACATCCCTACCTTCGGGTAGCAGATAGAAGTAGCGCACACCCCTACCTTCGGGTAGCAGATAGGAGTAGCGCCCACCCCTACCTTCGGGTAGCAGATAGGAGTAGCGCACATCCCTACCTTCGGGTAGCAGATAGGAGTAGCGCACATCCCTACCTTCGGGTAGCAGATAGAAGTAGCGCACACCCCTACCTTCGGGTAGCAGATAGGAGTAGCGCCCACCCCTACCTTCGGGTAGCAGATAGGGTAGAGCTACTCCTACCTTCGTGTAGCAGATAGCGTAGAGCCTCTCCTACCTTCGGGTAGCGGATAGGGTAGAGCCACTCCTACCTTCGGGTAGCAGATAGGGTAGAGCCACTCCTACCTTCGGGTAGCAGATAGGGTAGAGCCACTCCTACCTTCGGGTAGCGGATAGGGTAGAGCCACTCCTACCTTCGGGTAGCAGATAGAAGTAGCACCTACTCATACCTTCGGGTAGAAGGCAGGAGTTGCGCCCACCCCTACCTTCGGGTAGCAGATAGAAGTAGCGCCCACCCCTACCTTCGGGTAGCAGATAGGAGTAGCGCCCATCCCTACCTTCGGGTAGCAGATAGAAGTAGCGCACACCCCTACCTTCGGGTAGCAGATAGGAGTAGCGCCCACCCCTACCTTCGGGTAGCAGATAGGATTAGTGCCCACCCCTACCTTCGGGTAGCAGACGGGAGTAGCGCCCATCCCCTACATTCGGGTAGCAGATAGGAGT
Source organism: Nemertoderma westbladi (assembly GCA_032718475.1). Classification (NCBI taxonomy): domain Eukaryota; kingdom Metazoa; phylum Xenacoelomorpha; order Nemertodermatida; family Nemertodermatidae; genus Nemertoderma; species Nemertoderma westbladi. Next base: position 153,926 of record JAUCBJ010001196.1, read on the forward strand.
AGCGCCCATCCCTAGCTTCGGGTAGCAGATAGGAGTAGCGCCCACCCGTACCTTCGGGTAGCAGATAGCGTAGAGCCTCTCCTACCTTCGGGTAGCGGATAGGGTAGAGCCACTCCTACCTTCGGGTAGCAGATAGGGTAGAGCCACTCCTACCTTCGTGTAGCAGATAGCGTAGAGCCTCTCCTACCTTCGGGTAGCGGATAGGGTAGAGCCACTCCTACCTTCGGGTAGCAGATAGGGTAGAGCCACTCCTACCTTCGGGTAGCAGATAGAAGTAGCACCTACTCATACCTTCGGGTAGCAGACATGAGTTGCGCCCACCCCTACCTTCGGGTAGCAGATAGAATTAACGCCCACCCCTACCTTCGGGTAGCAGATAGGAGTAGCGCCCACCCCTACCTTTGGGTGGCAGATAGGATTAGCGCCCACCCCTACCTTCGGGTAGCAGACAGGAGTAGAGTCCACCCCTACCTTCGGGTAGCAGATTGCAGTAGCGCTCGCCCCTACCTTCAGATGGCAGATACGAGCAGCGCCCACCCCTACCTTCGGGTAGCAGGTAGGAGTAGCGCCCACCCCTACCTTCGACTAGCAGATAGGAGCAGCGCCCACCCCTACCTTCGGGTAGCAGATAGGATTAGTGCCCATCCCTACCTTCGGGTAGCAGATAAGAGTAGCGCCCACCCCTACCTTCGGGTAGCGGATAGGGTAGAGCCACTCCTACCTTCGGGTAGCAGATAGGGTAGAGCCACTCCTACCTTCGGGTAGCAGATAGAAGTAGCACCTACTCATACCTTCGGGTAGCAGACATGAGTTGCGCCCACCCCTACCTTCGGGTAGCAGATAGAATTAACGCCCACCCCTACCTTCGGGTAGCAGATAGGAGTAGCGCCCATCCCTACCTTCGGGTAGCAGATAGAAGTAGCGCACACCCCTACCTTCGGGTAGCAGATAGGAGTAGCGCCCACCCCTACCTTCGGGTAGCAGATAGGATTAGTGCCCACCCCTACCTTCGGGTAGCAGACAGGAGTAGCGCCCACCCGTACCTTCGGGTAGCGGATAGGGTAGAGCCACTCCTACCTTCGGGTAGCAGATAGGGTAGAGCCACTCCTACCTTCGGGTAGCAGATAGAAGTAGCACCTACTCATACCTTCGGGTAGCAGACATGAGTTGCGCCCACCCCTACCTTCGGGTAGCAGATAGAATTAACGCCCACACCTACCTTCGGGTAGCAGATAGGAGTAGCGCCCACCCCTACCTTTGGGTGGCAGATAGGATTAGCGCCCACCCCTACCTTCGGGTAGCAGACAGGAGTAGAGTCCACCCCTACCTTCGGGTAGCAGATTGCAGTAGCGCTCGCCCCTACCTTCAGATGGCAGATATGAGCAGCGCCCACCCCTACCTTCGGGTAGCAGGTAGGAGTAGCGCCCACCCCTACCTTCGGGTTGCAGATATCAGTAGCACCCACCCCTACCTTCGGGTAGCAGATAGGAGTAGCGCCCATCCCTATCTTTGGGTAGCAGACAGGAGTATCGCCCACCCATACCTTCAGGTAGCAGATAGGAGTAGCGCCCACTCCTACCTTCAGGTAGCAGATAGGGTAGCGTCCACCCTTACCTCAGGGTAGCATATATAAGTAGCGCCCACCCCTACCTTAGGGTAGCAGATAGGAGTAGCGCCCACCCCTACCTTCATGTGGCCGATTGGAGTAGCGCCCATCCCTAACTTCGGGTAGCAGATAGGAGTAGCGCCGATCCCTACCTTAGGGGTAGCAGATAGGAGTAGCGCCCACCCTTACCGGGTTAACAGAGTCCAGGATGACACTACAACTCCCTATCCACCATGACTTTTGGGAGATTATCCTCACCTTCAAGGCCAGTGTCCTTTAGGAGGCGTCAACCATGCTTATTTTCTCCATGTTGCTGTCAAAGCGCTAGATTGTGCAGTGTAATCGATTTTTCGCGCCTCCGTAGGCAGCAATACAAAAATACGCTCCCTCAAGATTATAATTTAGAAATGCAATAATCACAACATAATTATTCCCTTCCCTAACCGCAATATCCCATTGCCATCTACACCCAATATCACGGCCTCCCCAATCCGATCACCTTTCCATTCACCTACAATTGCTGTGTTCAACGTAATTTTTGCACAATAAAGACAGATTCTGATTAGGTGATAATTAGGGGTCAACTTCACATTGACCTCAGATACCGGGTTAAAAAGGGCCACAGGCCTTAGTTGATGGCAGCCTCGGCAGCTAATCTAGGCTCTGCTTCTCGGTATCAGACCTACACTGCGCCATTACTTTGATCCCCTAAGGGGACCTAGTATTTGGATGTGTGGGTAAGGCTCCCGCTGAGAACTGAGTTTTGGCCGACCAGCCCTGAGCGCTAGCGCTCTCTGCCTGCTGGCTGCTCCGTTCGTCCCAGGATCAACGGTTTAGTCATGAGGACAAGGTAGCAGCAATCTTCCTGTGTTTTGACTCTGTCAGATTACGGTAGTGCTTGCGCACTTTCCCCATAAGTAGACTTAGTGGAGCGACCTCGGTTAGTCCTCTAAGTCGTAGGACAAAGTAGCAGCTAACCATCTGTGTCCAATCGGCCCCACCCGCGTTTGGACCCAGACGGCAACCTTGTGTTGGTACTATTGCCATAAGTTTCCAATAGCGCAAAGCAGCACCAAGTTTAATACGACTTTATTCTACCCCCTTTTGAGACTTTTAGACTTTGACCTTTTCATACCTTTGTGTGGATTTTGACTATATTTTTTAGAGTATTTTAGCATAACGAAACGACTAAAATACTGTATTTTATGTACTATTTTCGGTTACAATTTTTTGGATTGTATTATTTTTCGAGGTCATACTTTGGATTCTAACGGACCCAAAGCACCCCTTACCCTGTTTCTCTTTTTCCCTATTTTTCCCTCAGAGGTTTTTCAATGGTGTTACGTAGAGTACACTATTTTTATACCAGAAGGAAACAATATAACATCTGGAGAAAACATAAATCACTGTGTTTTAGTACTATCGTGAAAGGATTGTGGATGTCCGTAAATAACAAGTCTTCGAAGGACCGTGTATTATTGCGAGCTATTTTCAAGTCAGTCTTGATACCGGAGAAACCAAAACAGTAAGGAAAGTGAAGGAACAATTTTTGGAACTTTTAGAGATACAAAGCCGTTTTAGGAGCTTATCGTGCCAGAGGCACGAGAAATCCATTACATGCAGTGACTGGTCCTCGCGGCGAATACAGCGTCCTGCAAAGCGGAGGCGGCTTTGTTCAAGTGCCAAGCTTGGGGAACCAATGAGACACCGCCAATGTTATATAGTGTCTGGTTGTAAATGTGTGCATTGTACTTGACACAGTGAACCCGAGGTAGCTTTATTGTGAATGAAATTCGATCAAAATCGATAGAGCCGTTTTTGTTCTAGGTCAGTAGTACTACTCATTAGCTTCTTTTTCTTACAGTAATCAAGTCTTGCGATTGCTAAATACTGTAAACTTCGAGTTGAACTTCACTACATACATTTTCCCTAAAATGACATTTTTAAGCAATAATATGCAATTATATTTATTTAGAATGAAATTATATTAATTACAATAAATTATATTAAATTCCATTAAATTCGAAATAATTCCATTAAATTCGACTGTAAATAATTACAATATAATTAGAATGTAAATAAGCCTATAAAATAAGATAAATATATAAAATAGGCCTATAAAATAAATAAAAATATATAAAAAAAGTCCTATATATTTTTACGTAATGTAATATATTTAGCTATTTCTCCTTTAAATATTAATTTTACGGATGTATTTTCCTAATTTGTTTGATTAATGATTATCAGTTTTATTATTTTTTTAAATAAATTATTATTATCATTACCATCGAATTTAATTGAATATAAATTAGAATGTAAATAATGTATTCGTTTAAAAAATATACCCTCTAAATATTTATTTGTATGTATTATTACAAACTAAGATTAGACATATATTTCTATATAGTACTAGAATTAAAAAAAATGAATTATAATTAATTAAATTACAGAATGCATGAATAAGGGTTACTTTAAACCCGAAAATTTGCAAAATAGTAGGTATTTTTTAAGTGGCTGAGTGGTAAATGTCTATTGAAATATATAATTTAGAGAAATATTTATTGGTAAACCACCTGACACACGTATGGTTGGTGTTGAGAAGGATTACAAAGTCTATTGTATATATATAATACTTAGTACTGGATATATGAGCGAGTAAGACCAAAGGTCAAATAGATAAAATTCATTCAATACTACATTACAGGATATTAGTCTGAAGTATTTACTGTAAGTATTTACTCTAAAGTAGGAGGCCTATTAGGATTACATCGTTACAAGAATGAATGATTTGAATTTACTGTAGGTATTAGGTTTACATAATTATGTAAAAGTAATTAGTATAAGTTTGTATTATGGAACTATTGTGACGAGGTGTATTTCAACGAAAAAGCAAAAAATAAAAAAATAAAAATAGTAGGCCGTTAGGCCAGGGATTACGCATAAAATCGACGATTTACTTACTCGAGAACTCATTTAGCTATCATTAGGATGCAAGGCGCCAAAACGAAAACTGCCCTGGTCCCTATGCGTTGTTCGAACCCACGACCGCCGGAAAGATGTGAATTTAAGGCAATGGATTTAACCACTACGCCAAGGTGGGTTCGATATATTTAAATTAGATGTATCTTTAATGGCATTAAACAAAAAATTAATAACAAATGAACAGAACTTAAACACAGGGACACCTTTAGGCATTAATTGAAGATTGCAGTTAGCGATTACTAATCAAATTATAGCTGGGCTGCCACCTAGCGGCCTGGTAATGAACCGACTAATTTTACCTATATTATTCAGAATGATAGTGATTTTTTATGTACAAATGTACAATTTTATGTACATTTTGTACAAATTGTTCCAGAATATTGTGTATTTATTAAATAGAATAAATGGCCTGCAGTGAACAATAATTCTTGCAATATTTGAATGCCTATTTCTCAGCTGTTTCTCAACGAAATTCCAGCATTGTTACATATTTGGAATCCTTGCAACGCAAGCTTTCTATTGATGTGAAAAAATTACGACTAAAGTGAAGAATGGCAATTTTTTTTATTTTATTTTTTATTTATTTATCTTTTTTTTTTTTTTATTTTTATTTTTTTTTTTATTTTTTATTTATTTTTATTTTTTTCATATCATTAGAAAGCTTGCGTTGGCACAACTATCAGCAACATAACTGCATAGCATACAGCAGTACAGGCAGACTCATAAACTCATATTGTACTGAAGCCCGGGCTGCCAGGATGCCTTCTGGGTCAAATGGTAGTAGATTAGAGAATAGATTTGGTGTATTAGAAGATATGCAGTTAGATACGGCCGGCCAGACCGCTAACACTGAAGATTCCTCTACGCCGGTACTGGGCCTACTAGCACCGGGGACGTGGTACCGGTAATTATCAATACTTGCTTAGCGGTATCGTTGCAGGGTTTATCGAAGAATACATTTACGGTAACGAGTAATGCCATCTTGGAGAGATTCACGCCCGAAGAGATACTCAAGGTGAAGCAACTGCTTTCGGAATTGGCCAAGGTTAAACAGACGGGCAGATACTCAAGGAAGGACTGCAGCATCAGCAAATGTCAAGGATACCCGGGATCTATTAGTCGAGTTGGACAAAAAAGGAACGCTTCCGGTGATCGCCATAGAGGCACTAGAAGCATTGTCGGTTCCAGTGCTCAAATCTAAGAACAACAGGGAACACGATATGGATGTTATTACACGTCTCAGTTTATTGGATGAAAAAATCGAGGAGTTTCAAAAGACGGTTAAAGAAAAGTTTAATTCGATGGAAGTAAAACTTGCGGAGAAGGTCGAACTGGGCATTAATCCCGGCAATGTCATTGCACCGCTGCCTACTGCTAGTACAGGTAGTCTAGCTTTTCCCCCTCTTCCAGATCGTGGTGCAACTATGTTCCCTTACCGAAGGGCTGCCAGTCCGAGTACATATATACGGCGTTCTTAGGGTTAGCTGGCGGTGGCCAACCAAGTCAATTGAGTGTTAATGACAATCCGGCAAAGTTGTTTACTCCAAGTTGAGGGAGTCTATCGGGATCACGATTGATCAGTGGAGGGAATGACAGTACTGGTACGAAGCGGCCACGACTCTCACCTTCGGTCGTAGACTCCGATTGTGGTTCGGGATATCAGCAGGTGCTGCCGTATAAACGGCGCCAGCCTAAGTTTGTCATGGGTACAGGAACCGGTGTGGCTACTTCGAATGCCACCTCAAAGATGGCGGCTGCTCCTGGCGACGTGTTTGTATTCAGGATCGATAACGAAACAATTGAGCAAGATATAGTTGATCATTTAGAAACACATAATATATCCGTTGTCCTGGGTAAGATTACTAAAATATCATATCCTGATGCCCATACTAAGAGCTTCATGATAACTTTACCAGCGAACACTTGGTTATGGCGCTCAACCTGGACACATGGCCTTATGGGGTTTGTGTGCGAAAATGTACATACAACAGAGGGGACAGGGCACCAATTTGCGGTCGATTTGACAAGCACATCACCGGCACCATTCCCACCCAAGGTGTCAGGATCTCGATATAGATGTCGATATAGATATAGATGTCGCTGAAAGGTACTTTATTAACCTCTAATTATTAACAATGGCTAATGATCTTAATTCTAACAAAATAACAAATATATATGTAAGTTCGTACAATTGTTCAGGTTTTGCACCGGATAAAGTTGAAACCATTAAAGGCCTATTTTTGATTTCTGTTGTTGTATGCCTACAAGAACATTTTATATTGGAAGGCAATAGGCATAAAATAAGTCAGCATTTTCCAGGATATGGTATGAACTTTTCTCCAGCAATGTACCATAGTGAATTATTTGTAAACAAAGACAGTAATTACAGTATGGCTACTATTCGTATTGGTGCAGCCTACACAGTATAGTATACAGTATTCCCTAGATTAGTTTATTCTGCACTGTTGAAAGGTACTGTATTTCGATGGACAATCTCAAGTTAAATTGTGTTTTGGAACCAATACTCTACAATAGTACAGTAGGCCTACTATTTTTCATTATTGCAGGCTACAGTATACATGTGTACTCTACAGTCTGACAGTACATAGTTCTGTACTATACTTAATCAGACTTTGAAAATGGTTGCTACTCAGGGGGAGGATTAGGCCTACTGGTAGCAAAAATAAATAGGCTACTGCACTGATAATGAAAATGAAAGTATACTGTCGGCCTATATGATATCACCATCAGACTGTCAAGTTAAGCAACTGGCCTTGCAAGCTCTTTCAATTTAAATTTCCCTCCTAAATTGATTATAAACAGAAGAATTACATTGGGTGACAATAAATTATTTTTGCAGCACAGATTCATTTAAAATATGCAAATGATTGGAATATGTATTTTGATTGCAAAGTTCAATTCTTTAACAATGGCAAAAATGTCATCAAACAACATATTTTATTGTAATTAATTAGTCACTACAATGAATCTTACACTTTTGAATAACAATTGGAAATGGTTATTAAATTTTTTCCAGTACAAAATTTTGAAAAGTTCTGGAATTTTTTCAAAAAATGAAAAATGCTGATATTTTGAAAACCAAACGACAGATTATTTTAAAAATACTATTTTTGGGTTTGCCATGACCTAACTTTCACTTTTGAGTAACAATTGGACATGGTGATTTAATTTTATTCGGCACTTAATTTTGAAAAGTGCTGGTATTTTTTCAAAAAATGAAAAATTCCAATATCTCAAAAACCAAACGACAGAATATTTTAAAAATACCATTTTTGTGTTTGTATTGACCTGATAGATAACCATGCAAAACATGGTCCATGGTGATTTTCCAAAGTTGATTTCCTATTTTGGCACGGGGTGAAGGTAGACCCAGTGGCGGCCTGTGTACAATTTGGAAAAAGTCTGCACACAAGTATATTTCCGTTAATAACTTGGCTCCTACTAGTACTACTAGTGCCAATCGTTTGCAAGCTGTAAATTTAAAATTTCCTAATTTTGAGGCTCTGTTATTTAATTCGTATTTTCCAGTAGATGTTCAATCTAGGACTGTCGTAACTGATGAATTATTAGGTCTATTAAATATCATTAAGGACGGAATTAGTAATGCGAATATGCAAAATATTTTATGGTGTGGAGACTTAAATACCGATTTTTGGCGAAATTCGGTTCATGTATCAACAGTAAAGGACTTTTTGCACGAAAATTCACTGTTATCATTATGGGATAGCTGTGATGTTGATTATACTTATCGCTGTGTTGTGAATAACATATCATATTACTCTGTATTAGATCACTTCGTCTCTAATAGTAGAATGTTAGATTTATGTTTGGAAGCAGGAGTAATTCACCATGGTGATAACATTTCAGGGCATAGCCCTATATATTTTAAATTTGCACCAAATGAGTTGGATATCACTGAGCCAATTAATGTATATCCTTATCGGTCTTCTTTTCGGAGGGCGAATTTGCAGCAAAGGGAGCAGTTCTCAAAGGAACTTGTTGATAATTTATCTGGTATTAATTTCGATAATGATTGTGAAGCGTGTAAGAATTTTAATTGTAGTGAGATTGCTCATAAGATTTATATTAAACAGTATGCTATTGACATATTGGATGCCGTTGAAAAAGCAGGAAAATGTTTACCTCAAAGCGGGGCCATAAAATCTGAATCTAATAGAAATAGAGTTAACGAAACCTTGCCTGGGTGGAATGACTATGTCAAACCATTTCAGACAGAGGCGATTTTCTGGCATGGCTTATGGTTTGCCGCTGGTAGGCCTGATGGTAACCATGGTAACCTGTTTCATCTCAGGCAGTCTACCAGGGCTCAGTATAAATATGCTGTTACAGTAGAAGATTAAAAAATGCCGCTGACAAAGTAAAACGGGATAATATTTTGGCGGCTGCAATTAAAGGTGATTCAAATATTTTTATTGAGTTACAGAAATTACGCGGTAAGCTTAATGTGCATAGTAGTGTTATTGATGGGGAATCCAAACCTGTGGCAATTGCAAGCAAATTTGCTGAAATTTAGAAGGATTTATATAACCAAGAATATGATTCCGATGTAGAATTTATTAAATGCGAACTACACAATAAGATTAATGATTTAGACGTCACTACGGTCTTGATTACTCCAAACATTGTACATGATGCAATTTTAGATTTAAAAGGTAAAAAAAGTGATGTTAATTACGCGTTCGATTCTGATGCTCTTATAAATGGTGGTGCCGAGTTCGAATCCCACCTCTGTAGTTTATTTAATAGTTTTTTGGTGCATGGTATTATTAGTAAATCATTATTATCGGTTGCCCTTGTTCCCATTGTAAAAAATAACTTAGCAGATATTTCTAATGTCGATAATTATAGGGCAATTGCCATAGCCTCGTTAGTAATTAAAATACTCGAGTGGGTGTTAATGTTGTCACAGAGTCATAAACTGGAACTAGATGACCTACAATTTGGTTTTAGGCCAAAGTCCAGTACTGTTATGTGCAGCTGGACAGCGGCAGAAGTAGTAGCATATTATAAACGAAATTCGACCCCAGTTTATGGCGCTTTGTTAGATTTTACTAAGGCATTCGACCTTGTCGAATGGAAGAAGTTATTCCTGGAACTAATTAAAAAAGGGTTTTGTGTTTTATTTCTGCGGTGCCTTTTGTATATATACTGTAACCAATCGTGTTTTTTTCGTTGGGGCCAAACGAAGTCTGTAAAGTCTTCTGTGAAAAATGGCGTTAGACAGGGGTCGGTCTGTTCACCACTGTTATTTTGCATTGTACTGGATGTTTTAATACTGTACGTAGATTACGAATAGCTGGTATTGGTTGCACGGTAGGGTCTCTATTTTATGGATGCCTTGCCTTGCCTATGCCGATGATGTGCTGTTGTTATGTCCCAGTATTGTGGGACTGCAGTGTATGATAAAGGTGTGCAAAATTTTTTGCGTAGAATATAAATTGAAGTTAAGTACAAATTCAAATCCGATGAAATGTAAGTCTAAGTGTATATCATTTAATTCTAGTACAAATGTAGCGTTACCGTCTGTTACTATAATAGTTAATGGCGTTAATTTACCGTGGGTGGACAAGGCTTTACATTTAGGGATTGTGCTGGATAGTAATTGCACCTTTGCTAATGATGTTGTAAGGAAACGTGGTGAATTTTTAGGCAAAATGGCCAATCTCCGGCAAGAATTTTCGTTTGTAACACCGTCGATGCTCACCCATATTCAGAAACTATATTGTTTTATGGTAGTCCAGTATGGGACATATGGTCAGACTATTGCAACCGTATTTATACTGCTTGGAATATTAACGTACGGGTAGTCTGGGGTTTACCCTTTGACTCCCACAGATTTATTGTAGAAGGTATCGTTGATTGTGCTCATCCTAAGATCACGCTGTGCAGACGCTTCTTAAATTTTTCAAAGAGTATGCTTATTTCTAATCGATTGTGTGTGCGGTTCTTGGCAAACCTTGTAATGTTTGATTGTAATAGTGTAAGTGGAAATAATTTAAGGCGCATAGGTAACGCCTGTAACGTTTTTGATTTGCAATATCTCAACCCGCAGATTGTCTCCAAATTGCACTACGCAATTCATCCTATTGACTCTAGTTGGCGTATTCATCTTTGTAGAGAATTATGCAATGTTTTAAGAAGTGGTGACCTTAGAGGTACCCGGGTTTACTTATGAAGAGTTGGGTGCAATACGTATCTTTATAATAGATATTATTAAGAAATCTCGTTAGTTTCTCCGTCGACATGCAGACTCCTAATAGGGCGTATCGCTGGTCCGCGGATAGAGGGATACGTAACTTTGTTTCTACATATTAGGCGGTATCCATTTGTTACAACTATATTCTGCTTTATACCTATTAGGCTGTATTCCTATATTACCATTAATATTTTAGGCCACTACTGTATGATTTATCTTATATTGTGCTATTATATCTATATCTATCTTATATTAGTCTTTATCTGTACTGTGCATTGCAATAATATTGGAATGTCCATGTACGACAATAATAATAATAATAATAATAATAATAATAATGATACAGAGGGTGCGATTTCGCAAAAGACACTTTTTTAAAACGCTTATAAATAAAATTTAAAGGCGAAATCGAAAATTCCGGCTTCATGGTAACAACCACGGTGAGTTGAACTAGTTGTGTTTTAAATTTCAAGCAATATGATAAAGATTTGTAGAAAAATAATTTTTTTTTTGGGGGGGGGGTCCGTGTCATCAGAAAATGACACTATATTTCGGGTCATGGTGTAATATATACTGCTCTATACTGATACCGGTACTAAGAGAACAGCTGTACGGCTACTGCTACCTGAGGAACCTGAAATTGGAAATAAAGGCGGACAAAAGACGCCAAAAAACATACATTATTAGTGATTTAAAATGGCTAGAAAATTTATTCCGCTTCGGAATATCGTATCTTTTTTCTAACTACTTAACTAATGCTTCACAAATTTAATATGAATACATTAAAAAATTATATAATATTGGCAAGGAATACGATAACAATTGATCTGTACCAAACAATATCCCTCTAATTCTCTCAGCTATTCCCAGTTGGTACAGCTCGAATTATATAAATTACATTATAAATTCAATATAGGGAAAAGGTAGGAAGGTAGGGGAACCTGTCAAGATTAAATATTCCTTAAGTAAATTGATGATAATGTATCATATGTTACTATTAATGTATTATGTTACAATGCATTATATGTATATCTTATTCAAGTATATGAATAAATTATATATAATGGAGGGCAGGCGATTGTATGTAGTTATGCTTTGCGCACACATTGATTGCACCTGTCTGTAATAAATAATTCACCATCGTTGAAACTCATCAAAATTCGTTAGTATCAATTAGGTTGCGAATATAGGTAAGAGTACAGTAGTCGATAAATTCCATCCAAATTCGAATACGTAAGGGAAATCCATTTGCAGCATTGAATGGGCCTTCCAGGATTTGGAAGTCACACAGAATTCACCGGAAAGTATATTACTTGCCATGTTTATTACTCTCTCACTCTATCCCAAACAAGTAAGCAAACATCAACTGTTAGTTTGTAATTTATTACCCCGCCAGCTGAATAGCTCTCTACCCAGTGAATCTTATAAACACAAGAGCCTTACACCCCACAAACTAAAAAAATATAGAATCAGGACATTAAGCCCAAAATAGTACTCAGCCCGTAGGTACAATCCCCTGTTAGTGAGTATGTCGTTACCTTTAATTACCAATTAATGAATGATCTGCCCAAGATCTTTATTATTCTTCTTATTAATCTTTATTATTTTCAATTTATTTATTTCCGACATGTATATACATAATTAATAATTAATAAATATATTAATAATATGTATAATAATATATTATATTATTATATCCTCCTTCATCTATTTTCCATCATATATCCTCCCCCGATCTCACTTATTGGAGTAACAATTGATGCAATATCAAATATGGATATATTTTGGTAAAAAAGAAGAGGACCCACCATTACATACTACTTGGGTTACCAAAGTCCTTTCCTATGGCGCATTGATATTTAAACTGAATAATATAAATATGAATTAAATCAAGCAACGGGGAGTTATTCAATGATAAATAATTTCGATTTCCGGATCTGTGTTCGAGCAGAACAAGATAGGGGTACTATAGTGAGTTAGTTATGGACGTTTGCAACATATGTGATAGAATATACGGTAACATATGCGATCCGCCCATCACATAATGAGGGGCATCGCAAGTCATACATTATTGATGTATCCTGACACATTACCCCGGAAGAGCTTAGTTGAAAGACATCGATCGATTCAATTCTCGATTTAGAAACCCCAGAGTATCATATTTTTACATATATAATTTTATTGACTAAGTAAGTTAAGTAAGTTAATATTATATAAAATATAGAACACACTTAAAATATATATCAAATACAATTTATCCATTTATCAAACGCAGGCTTTCATCCTTCATCATTTGACTGGCATATGGCCAGGCCATATACCCCTGCAGCCAAGTATATGGGTCCTTAATCCAGGACCAAGGGCGTCCTTATCCCAGAACGAAGGGGGTCCTAGTTACAGGACCAGATTTGCCCTAGTAAGAGGGTCTATGCAGCTAAAGGTGGCACCTCGTTTATGCTGCATGGAGGTGGCAAGTTTTCTTGATCAATGACCTAGAATACCTGACCTGACCTTATTACGACAATTATGAACAAGAATGGTGCAAGTGTGTCTCCCTGGAGGACGCCCCATAACACTACAAATGGTTCTGTGTCACCGTCAACAGTAGACACAAAAGTTGTCGAACCATCGTATACTGATCTGATTGCTGCAATAATTTCATCAGGAATCCCATATAATGAAAGTATGCTGAACATACGTGAGCAAGAGACTGAATCAAAGGCCTTGAAGAAGTCAACAAAGATAACAGCTAGATGCCTGTCTTTCTTTTTTGATAACTCTTCAATTATCCTTCTAAGTGCCAAAATGGGCTCCATGGTCCCACGACCTTTACGGAACCCATTCTGATTTCCACGGAGCAGTCTCTCAATGGGATCCCTGATGCGATTTAATAGAATTCTATTGTATAGCTTTGCAGCAATCGAAATCAATGAGATTCCCCGAAAAGAACCATAGAGTGTTAGGTTGCCCTTCTTGGGAACTGGCACCAACTTATTTGTTTTCATTTCTTGTGGGACTCTTGTTGTTCGGTACATGTCTACTATGATGGGATAGATCAGCTTTAAACACTCAGGTATTTTAAAGACCTCAGGGGGAACACCATCTACTCCACTGGCACGATTGGTCTTAATGCTCTTTGCAGCAGCCTTCACTTCTGTAAAGGAGATATCACCAATGGGAATATCTGGGAGTACAGACTCAGACACTTTTACTTCTTAAGGAGACGCATCTTAAAGGACACTTGAAGATGCGGATGATCTAGCAAATGTCATGGGTGATAGGGAGTTGTGGCGGCGCGATTTTTTCGACAGGCGGGCACAGCATTCTTGAAAATGCAGCTGCAATGCAGCATGCCGATCCTAGTAGTAGTAGTAGTGAACAGGCATTCCTTTAGAAAACAGAGTGAAAGATTTTACAGTGGAAGATCACCCATGGGGTGATCAGGCATTACTGTAAAGGATTTCTCGTGCCTTCAGCATGATAAAGCTCTTAAACGCCTTTTTTGTATCTCAAAAATAATTCTTAGTGTTAACACACTCGTTTACTGTTTTGGTTTCTTGGTGATATGACTGACTTGAAAATAGCTCGCAATAGTACACGTTGTTCCTTCAACGACTTGTTATTTATGGACTTCGTCAACCTTTTGAAGATAGTACTAAAATACAGTGATTTCTATTCTCCAGATGTTATTAGTACCTCCTTTGGTATGAAAATAGTGTACACTACGTAACACCATAGAAAAACCTCTGGGAAGAGAAACCGGGTGAGGATTGCTTTAGGTCCGTTAGGAACCAAAGTATAGCCTCGAAAAATAATACAATCCAAAATAATTGTAACCAAAAGGTAGTACATAAAATACAGTATTTTGGTCGTTTCTTATGCTAAAATACTCAAAAGTCTAAGATGTCTAAGTCAAGATGTTGGTCTGAGTTGGTTAAAGATAAATACGATCAGGCCAGGGAGGTCTTCTTATGGTGGCGCGTGGTCGGTATTCCTAGAGATGTTCCTATCAGTGTGGAAATGCATAGAAGACGTGCGTCTTTCAAACTAGCTTTCTGTTCATGTCGTAGGGCTGCAGAAATAATTAAATCTGACAAATTAGCAGAAAGTATCTTACTTAGAAAACCCAATGATTTTTGGAAAGAGGTCTCCAAGATGAATAACCAGCATGCAGTCCTACCTGACAGTGTATGCAGCAAATGGTGAAGAGGCTATATGTGATATGTGGCGCACTGAGTACAGTCAGCTGCTTAATCAGGATCCCGAGAAAAACAAGTAACATATGGAAGATCTAGTACATAACTTGATCCCCGGCAGTGAGGAAAATCCGAAGGATAGTGCAGTAAGCGCGTCAGAAATTTTCGAGGCCTTTAAGGAATTAAGTGGAGGGAAAGCAATTGTGGCAGATAGTGTAAATGCATAACATTTACTCCATGTACGAGCCGAGTTATCTGTACATATTTCTTTTTTGCTAACAGCTTCATTGTGTAACAGTTACTACCATCAAAGTTTATTGTAAGTTATATTGTACCTGTTTTAAAAAACAAGAATGAAAAATATTCTGATAAGTCTCACATTTAATATTCGCTGATAATCAATTTCGTTATAAAGCTAACCATAGTACTGATTTGTGCATGCATACTGACCGTATACATTATGCTTAATTAATGCCTCAAAGGCTTTTGATAGGGTGAACCATTCATTACAATTTTCTAAGTTATTAGACAAGGGCGTGCCGAAATCTGTACTACTTAGGCCACTGGTTTACTGCGTACTGGTATAGTCGTCAAGAAATATATGTTAAATGGGGAAAGATATTTTCGGGTCTATTTTTTGTAATCAATGGAATTCGCCAGAATAGTTTAATATCTCCTGTGTATTATAATGTATATATGGATGGTCTAACTATTTTACTAAATAATAGTGGTTTAGGGTGCAAAATTAATAATTGTAGGGTTATTTTTTCTTACGCAGATGACATTTCCCTTATGGCAACAAGTCGTCATGTGGCAATAAAAAGGCGCTATCTCAGTTTTCTTACAAACTGTGGAAATTTCATTTATGTAATTGGTCAACAAATTTATAAGATACTGTAGCACCTTTCTAATGAATTCATTATAAAGGAGCTATATCAGAAACTGTATAGAGATACTGTAGCATTCTGTATTTCTAACAAATTCATTAGAAAGGCGCTATCTTAGGATACCATATAGAAGTTCTAAGATAGAAACGTTTTAATGAATTCGTTAAAAAGGAGCTATCTTGGAATTCGTCAATATTCTAATTTCAATCCCAGTTTTATTGAATTTTCTGCATTTAATTCAAATGAAATGATTTAAATGTGATAATTTTAATAACAACCCAGTATCAAAAATTATATCATCCGATGCGTAAATTTATAGGCTTTCACATGAAATGAATATCAAAATTAAAAAAAAAATATGAGATAGAGCCTTTTTATTGCCACAAGACGAAGTACTCAAGTGTTAAAGAAATTAATTGATATTGCAAGTAAATACGCTAACGATCATTGTCTTACATTTAATTTAAAGAAAACTAAATGTTTATATTTTAAGGCACATTCTCGAACAGATTTTCCACATGGTGCGGCCAAGGTTGTTACTAGTGCTACTTATCTTGTTCATATCATTAACACAAACATTAATGATAAACTAGATATTGAACATCAGACTCGAAGCCTGTACTGCAGAGGTAATAGTATTGTAAGGAAATTTAATAATTGTTCAACGGCAGTTAAAAATATTTAGTTTGGATCATAGTGCATGATAGTGCATGAAAATCGAGCTCACCAGAGAACAGCGGAGAACAGCGAGAACAGCTCGCTTACCATAGGATCTTTCTGAAATTACATCATTACCCCAGTAATTGCAGTGCAACATAAATGTTTATATTTAATAGGGTTCCTACTTTCTTACATGTAAGACGCAGATCAACGTACAGTTTATATTCTAGAATAATACTATCTGACAATTCCATAGTTAGGTGTGTTCGAATGTTACGTTTTGTTTGAATGTTACGTTTTAAGTATGATTTAAGTTTATGGTCTGTATTTAATTTCCATTTGTTCTACTATCTATCTGTTCGACCAGTCAGGTCAGGTCCCCAGATCCTGCTACCACTATGGCAGTAATGTGGTACTACCTGTAGCTGTCAGCCCAGTAGGGCAGACCCGATAAGCATAGCCTATTCATTATTTAGTTGATCAAGAGTGGGTTGGATTAGCCCCATCAACTAAATAAGTCATTGATGGCTATAGCGCCTAGGGCACCATTGAAGGCAAAGGCTTGATACGCATCTGCATTAGAGATGATACACGCCCCGCCCTGTCTATACTGGATGCTCCTCTACCAGTGTTAGGTAACCTAACCCAGGAGGCACACTTGGTTCAAGGTGTAACAAAAGGACCCCTACAGTCGACAGCAGGGCTGTAGGCCATGGATAGGCGGAAGGTAATCAACCAACGGCTAGACATGCTGACAAGGTCGGCGGAAGTTAATCAACCAACGGCGACCTACTGTGAAGACGCTTGTAGGAGTTGCGACCACAAGCGGTTTACTCCCGCAACTGAAAGAAATGAGTATGAGAACCCTCCAGGAGAAATACCGGCTCGGTCGTCGCCCGGGTCAACAAGGACCGCGTCCCTCAGTGGTACACCAGGCTGGGGTCGATAAATTGGCTACTAGAACAGAAGACAGAGAAGAAAGAAGAACCAACCTGTTGAAATGTAAAAAGACACTAAAGATTGCTACAATGAACGCACGCACGCTGAAAGCAAATACCAAACAGGGTGACATGGTCGCTCTGGCAATGGAACATAACATCGACATCATCTGCATCCAAGAACATCGGATTTGTCATGAAGACACTGCCATGAAGTACAATGACATTGGAAATGGATGGACGTTAGTAACAAGCTTAGCAGTAAGAAACTCGGCCAATGCATCAATTGGTGGAGTAGGAATTCTGCTAAGCCCATTTGCACTTAAGACCCTAAACAACATCGAATCTATAAATTCCAGGGTTATGATCGCAACATTTGATGGGAATCCCAAGGCAACAGTTATATGTTGCTACAGTCCAACCAATGCCTCAGAGCCAGAATCAGCAGTCAAGTTTTATGAAGAACCGACTGGACTTATAAAGGACATTCTGAAACACAATGTTAGAGTCATTGCTGGTGACCTGAATGCGCAAATTGGCCCAGAAGACATCAAGGGACACCTATAACACCAGTTCTAACAGAAATGGGTACTTAGTTTTAGACCTAATGGAAGAATGTGAATTGATACCAACAAACAACACATTCGAAAAGAGTAAGGGGAAGCTATGGACCTTTCAATACCCTAATGAAACCATAGCACAACTGGATTACATCCTTATAAACAAAACGTGGAGAAACAGCATGATCAACTGCGAGGCATACAGCTCGTTCAACCTAATTGGTTCGGACCACAGAATTGTGACTGCAGAGATCAGACTCAGTTTGAGAGCCAGCAAACCCAGGACAAGCAAGCAAATCAACTATGACTGGGAGAAACTCAGAACTGACAATGCTGTAAAGGATGCTTACACAGTAGAAGTTCAAAACCGCTTTGAAGCACTTCAGTCAAGGGATGAAGACCAATCCACCGATTTAATATACCAGAATATAATAACAGCCCACAAGGAATCAGCTAAGAGGCATATCCCACAGAAACCCAAACGAAAACAGTATGTGCCATGGCAAAACTCTGAGGTTAGTTGTAAGAGAGAAGATCTTAAGATAGCCTACAAAGTTAAAACCAAACAACCAACAACCGAAAACATTAACAAGGTTGAGAAAGCTAAGGACGATCTTAAATTGGCCTACAACATCAGCCAGGAAAAGTACATACAGGATAAAACTGAAGCAATTACAACTGCTCACATACAACAACAATCAAGACTAACCTGGCAAACTGTAAATGAGGTATCTGGTCGGAAAAGTTGTGCAAAGGGGCGCCTCAAAGCCGATAGTCCTGAAGAACATGTTGGGAAGTGGAAAAATCACTTCAGCAACTTGCTTGGGCAGCCACCAAACATCGAGGTCAGCCCTACAAGGAAAATATATGACAAGACACAGAAATAGAAAACATAGACATAGAAACACGGGACTTCACACCTGCCGAACTCCAAAGAAGCATTAAAAGCATGCCCAATAATAAAGCGAGTGGATTAGATGAAATCCCAGCAGAGGTATGGAAAACCGGAGTGCTAAACAGACCATTATTGAATGTTTGCAACCGGTTGTTAAAAGGGGAAAAGCCACCACCAATTTGGACTAAAGGTCAACTAAAGCCTCCCCCCAAGAAAGGAGACCCCGGCATACCAACAAACTATCGTGGGATCTGTCTGCTTGTGGTAGCTGCCAAAATATACAATAAAATGATTCTATATAGGATTAGGCCTCACATAGAGAAACTACTGCATAAGAGCCAAAATGGATTTCGACCAAGTAGATCAACAATAGCTCAGATACTTGCACTACAGAGACTGATTGAAGGAATTTAGTCAAAGAAACTCCCCGCAGTCATGACTTTTGTGGACTTCAAGAAGGCATTCGACTCCATCCATAGAGGTAAAATGCTTGAAATCCTAAGAGCTTATGGAATACCAGAAGTAATTGTTGCTGGCATTGGATTGTTATATTGTGACACAGAAGCGCAGGTACTCTCACCAGATGGTGAAACTGAGCTTTTCTCAATCCTGTCCAGCGTACTGCAAGGTGACACATTAGCACCATTACTATTTGTAATTGTGCTGGATTACACAATGAGGACGGCCACAAAGGGTGAAGATCTGGGATTCACACTTCAAGAACGCCGAAGTAGTAGATATCCATCAACTACAGTCACAGACACCGACTTTGCGGATGACATCGCCCTGCTCTCTAATATGCTACTACTAGGATCGGCATGCTGCATTGCAGCTGCATTATTAAGAATGCTGTGCCGGCTTGTCAACAAAATTGCACCGCCACAACTTCCTATCACCCATGACATTTGCTAGATCATCCGCATCTTCAAGGCCAGTGTCCTTTAAGATGCGTCTCAAGAAAGTCATGGGCTGTCCACCATGCTTATTCACTCCATGAGGCTGCCAAAGTGCAAGATTGTGCACTGGCTTGTCCTCACGGCGAAAGCAATGTCCTGCAAAGCGGAGGCGATTTTGTTCTAGTGTCAAGCTTGGGGGAACCAATGAGACACCTCCAATGTTATATAGTGTCTGGTTGGAGATGTGTGCATTGTACTTGACACAATGAACCCGGCGTAGCATTCTTGGGAATGTGCCATCCAGAGATTTGGTGTCCTCAGCAGTTAGAGCCCAGCATGGACTCCCGTAGAGGAGTACTGGAACTACTGCTGCTCTAAATAATCGGACCTTAAATTTCCGATTAATTCTCGGTGACTTCCAAATCCTGGAAAGCCTATTCAAGTCTGCCCATGCCTTTCCCTTACGTATTCGAAGTAAGTACGAAGAAGTAAGTATTCGTACGTATTACTCACCTGACTTCCGGATCCATGATCCCAGGTAACAGAAGTCGTCTACATGCTCAAGCATACCATCCTTTGAGCTTATGCTCATCCGATCAGAGACTTGCTGAGGACTTTCAAAGTTAACTGTCAAAATTTTGGTCTTTCTGGAGTTAATAAAAAGACCAACACTAGAAGCAGCATGTTCTAATGAGCTGAGGAGCCGTTGGGCTCCCTCTAATGATTCTGAGAGTACTCCTAAGTCATCAGCAAAGTCTAGATCAGTTAGGTACCTGGCAGGATTTCCTCGACTTCTGGAGCCAGTAGGCATCATCACCCCATCATCATTATGATGATCTAAGGACATGCATAGAACATAGTCAACCACAATAATGAACAAGAATGGTGCAAGTGTGTCTCCTTGGAGGACGCCCCATACCACTTCAAATGGTTCTGTGCCGTCAACAGTAGAAACAAATGTTGTCGAACCATCGTATACTGATCTGATTGCTGCAATAATTTCATCAGGAATCCCATATAATGAAAGTATGCTGAACATACATGAGCGAGAGACTGAATCAAAGGCCTTGAAGAAGTCAACAAAGATAATAGCCAGATGCCTGTCTTTCTTTTTTGGTAATTCTTCAATTATCCTTCTAAGTGCCAAAATGGGCTCCATGGTCCTACGACCTTTACGGAACTCATTCTGATTTCCACGGAGCAGTCTCTCAATGGGATCCCTGATGCGATTTAATAGAATCCTATTGTATAGCTTTGCAGCAATCGAGATCAATGAGATTCCCCGAAAAGAACCATATAGTGTTAGGTTGCCCTTCTTGGGAACTGGCACCAACTTATTTGTTTTCATTTCTTACGGGACTCTTGTTGTTCGGTACATGTCTACTATGATGGGGTAGATGAGCTTTAAGGGGGGGGGGGGGGGGGGGGGATAATTTCATCAAGAGCAGAATTTTATGAGGATTTTAAATCTGAAAACGGCTTGGCGAGATCTATTTAACTTCTTGAGTTGTGGTGGATTTTCTAACCGTATGTCGGTCTGTCTGATCAAAATTATTATAAAGCACCTGTCGGTTTGCCTGACGTAGTCTAAGAAAGCACTCCATATACTACTATAACTATAGCTACTATAACTATATCTTTTGTTACCGTGTTTTAAATCGGTAACTTAATTTCCCGAGTCAGTTCTAATATTTTGCTGAATCTAGACTGCTATATGTCTGTCTGTACATTTGTCTGTCTGTCGGTCAGTCTGTCAAAATGTATTCACGCACGCAACCCAGCTAAAATTTCCGTTCTAAGGGTTTTCGTGGTCAGAGATTTCATTTCTGAAGTCAGTTTTTACATTTGACGACGCCGTGTCTGTCTTTGTGGATGTCGGTCTGTCAGTCAGTCTGTCAAAATATTACTGACAGTCGGATAACCAAACATACAGTTTGGCTGCCATCAAACAAAAAAACTGTCATTGGAAATGAAATCACCATCCAGAAAAACCCTAACAGAAAAATTGTTGTCTAAGTGAAAACTTGTGAAAAATTGTGAAAACTAAAATATGAAAAGTTGCGTTTTATTCCATAGTGGGGAAAAGTTAACTTTTCTTAATAGTAATAAAAAGTTAACATCTATCCTCTAGTAAATGATTTCAGAACTACTTATTTTGTTTTGTATTAGTCTTAATTCAAGTTTCATGTTAGTCATATGTGTAATACTCTAATATTCTAATAAAAAAGTAATATTTGTTCTATAAATAAGGCTTCACTTAATTTCTCGTGCTGCGCGAAGGCTTTCTTTCATCCTGCTAAATATTGTTAAAATCAATTTTGTTATGTTGCCAATTTGTTTTTGTTTGTTACTTTTATTAGGTACAAAATTGGCACCAAAGATTGATTCGAAAAATACTACACAAAGGAAAAGGGAAAAAAATCCATATTACTAAAAATGGCGGGAAGGTTTGAATTATTATAACCGAACTTTAACGCGATTTCACTCAAAACTATTTTTTGAACATATGAAAAAATGGGAAACACGTTTTCTCCGCCATTTGTGAACCGATTTTCAATCTGTTTTTTGTTTTGGAATGCTCAGAAACTGTGCAATCAAATGAACGAACAGAATTTTGAAAAAAAATAAGAAAAAAAGTTATGGTGACTTTTTCCCAAAATTTCGGAATTTTTCATCGAAGCGTCACAAAATTTGATATAATTCCAAAACTGTGAGGTCTAGAAAAATTTTGCTCGTTCACTTTGATGCGGGTATAATTCTCATTAAAACAAAAAAATAATTTTAAAAATCCATTGAGAACTAAATGAGAAATCGTGTTTCTACTGTTTCGTAATTTGTCCTCATTAATTATGTTAATTTATGCATAATTAAGCTAATTACGTTACTGTAATTATTGTGGATTATTTTTGTTAAGTTAATAACCCATCTTTTATCTTTGAAATGGGACTATATTCAAGAAAAACCATTCATATCTTCAAAAGTTACACGCTAAATACATAAACCCACCAAATCGTTGTAAAATTACTATACCCCCCCCCCCCCCCCCCCCCCCTTAAACACTATTACGGTATTTTAAAGACCTCAGGGGGAACACCATCTACTCCACTGGCACGATTGGTCTTAATGCTCTTTGCAGTAGCCTTCACTTCTGCAAAGGAGATATCGCCAATGGGAATATCTGGGAGTACAGACTCAGACACTTTTACTTCTATAAAGTTATCAGGCAATACCCTGTCATTATTGAGGAGCTTTTCAAAGTGGGCTTTCCAACCATTGAGGCGATCGGCTGGTGATTCAGCCTTAACCTTGGTGGTTGGTTAGCTTTTCCGCCCAGTAAGGAAATTGATCGATTTCCATGCAGATGCACAGCTTCTACTAAATAAAGTGGAGAAGGCTGCTAAGGAGGTTGGATTGCATATATATGCTACCAAGACCGAATTCATGACCTTTAATGTTGATGGAAACTTGACAACCATTGATAATAATCAACTAAGGAAGGTCGATGACTTCCAGTACCTTGAATCATGGATAGAGAGTAGCAAAAAGGACATAGAAGTTAGTAAAGCAAAGGCTTGGGTAGCTCTATCAAAAATGGATACAATCTGGAAATCAGATCTCTCCAGGCACCTGAAGACTAAGTTCTTTCGAGCCACAGTGGAAAGTGTATTTTTATATGGGGGTGAGACCTGGACACTGACTAAATTACTTAAACAACGAATTGATGGTTGCTATACAAGACTACTAAGGGCAGCCCTAAACATCAGCTGGAGACAACACATGACAAACGCCGAGCTGTATGGTACAATACTACCTGTATCAACCACCCTCCGTGAATGCAGATTAAGATTCAGTGGGCACTGCTGGCGAAGTAAAGACGAGGTCATACCAGATCTACTTCTCTGGCAACCAACTCATGGAAAGCGTAGTCATGGACGACCGGCCATAACATATATAGATCAACTTGAAAGGGATACTGAACTTTGAAGAAACGAAATTGCGACAACTATGGAGAATCGGGAAGCCTGGAAGGATCTCATTTCCACTGTCCGAGTTCGCTCGACCTAGTAGTAGTAGGTCGCTCAACCTACTATCTACTAATTAATAGCAATATCTACAGTACATATTTTACATACTTAACACTATGTTGTGCTATTTATCTATGCATCACTATGATATTGTATATGGGCATTGGCCTGAATTAAAGATAACATCACATAATTCCTTTAGGAAACGGAGTGGAAGATCACCCATGGTGGTGGTGGTGAACAGGCATTCCTTTAGGAAACAGATTGGAAGGTTTTACTGTGGAAGATCACCTATGGTGGTGAACAGGCATTCCTTTAGAAAACAGAGAGGAATGGTTTCCTGTGGGAGATCACCCAGAAAACAAAAAAGAGGGGTTTACAGTGGAAGATCACCCATAATTGTTGAACAGGTATTCCTTTGAGAAACAAGAGTGGAAGTGTTTACTGAACTTGTTCTTCAGGTGCCTGTAGAGGTGGTCTGATTTCCAGATAGTATCAATTTTGGATATAGCTACCCATGCCTTTGCTTTCCTAACTTATGTCTTTTTTGCTGCTCTCTACTCTATCCATGAGCCAAGGTACTGGTAGTCGTCAACCTTCCTTAGTTGATTATTATCAATTGTGGTCATACAGCGCGATGTCATCCGCAAAGTCAGTGTGTATAACTGTAGTTGCCGGATATCTGCTACTTCTTACTGGGTACAGTGGCATAAGCATTTGGGGAAAGTTTAGATATAAATATCACTATTAATCAAGGAGATCAATTTCATTCATTTCATTTGTGTCATATTTAATAATTCATTATACTTCTTTGCAGTTCAGTAATTGGATATCATATTTGTTCCTATTGTTTAGGTCTACTGGCTAATTATATTTGTACTGTACTTCTATTGTTTGACTTTAGAAAATCTATGTTATTTTCTTTAAGGAGTACAAGTTTATATTTAGTGCAAATCAACACCCAGTTAACCTGTGGCGTGAGCGACGCAGTAAAGGCGAGCCTTAGCACACAATTATAATTAGTGAATAGGGCAAAATTTAATGTCCGTCTCTCTGTCCGTCCAACTGTAATGAAAAATGAAATATACTTTTCATGCCCTATATTTTTTACTTATTATGCCCTATATTTTTTACTCATTTGCCCTATATTTATGTAAATAACTTGAAGATTTTAATCAAATTTTGTATGGTCATACTAAGAAAAACTTTCAATATTTCTGAAAGTTACGGGCAAATACCTCTCGAACTTTTGACACCAGATCAAATCGAACTTGTATCGAACTTGCTCAAGTACCCGTGCGGCGCGATGCCCCACTAACTTGTACTGGTAGACAGTGAATGATTGAGTGGTTCACAAAGTAAACAAAAATTGAAAATGGGTAGTTTTTAAATATAATGAGGAATCCATATAAATAAACAATTGGATTGTGATTCAAATGAGCATAACTTTGTAACTAAAACAGTAAAATATATAGTTGGAGATATAATCACAAGAGATAAGGTTAATATTATTACTAAATTATTCTAGCCAATAAAACAGCAGCATGACAATAGACCTTGGTCGAGTACGTCCTGTGCAATTTGCCCTCCGAAGACAATTGCTCCCAGATAATTGCCCCTGGAGAATTGAATTAGAGGACAAATGGCTCTCTTTGGAATTGTCCCACATTTTAAAACATTGTAAGATTATTTCTACTTGTTTTATGCAGTTGGAAGTATTTCCTGTCTACGGAAACAAAATTATAAACTATACGGATTCCAGATTGTTTTAAAGAGTTATATAAGCAAGGAACGATCTCATTTGTAAGTATTTCTGTTACATATCCGAAACAGTGAAGCAGATAATTCTTAGTCAAAATTATTATATCCCTTTACTGTAATAGAATTACTTCCAGATCACCTAGTAGAGTCCATTTCCTATTTCCTATCAAGAGGAACCAGTATACTCAACCTAAATTTCCATTCCCAATTATGGATTCTGGCGAATTTCAGTAGGCTTTCTGTAGGCTTTTTTCCAAATATGGTACAAACAAGCAGCAGAATGGAAGCGAAATAGAACTTGGAGTGGGCCGCATGTGTGAGACATAATTTTCCAGTTGCGTTCTTTAAAGAACGATATCTGCATGGGATTCACATCAGATATATTTACTTCAAAGATACTCACACCCCAAAAGGCAACATTGGCCATAATTAAAAACATCACAGCTTGATGGCTGATTGAATCTGCATCAGAAGGTTTTCTTTGCATTCCATCAAATATAAATGCTGTTTGAATTCCAGTTTCAAGAATAAGCAATGGTCTTAGCAACCATGAAATTGATTCAGGCCCATTGTAGCCGCTTGACCAGAACGCGGCGACACTGCTGAATCCACCAGCAATGAACATCCCGAAGAGACCAACCTTCAGTATATTTCTATCCAAAGCATTATCCCCCTCTGTGGAAAAATCGTTATGGTACAAATATCTCCATGCTAATAGTGTAGCAATAACCATAATAATTCCCAATGATGTTAATATTGATTCATACAGTGTCAATATTGATTGTTTATTATTGTCTTTTACTTGTTTGTCTTTATTGTCTTGATTGTCTATTGATAGATAACAACCAATCATTATGATCATTATAAAGACTGATATAGCTCCAAATATAAATCCTGTTAGGGAGTGCTGAAATGTAAGTGCTGGGTTTACCTCTACTCTCTCCTCAACTAATGTGCCTCCCGGTTTATCATCCATTGCTTGCATCATTGTAAACACAACAGAGGCAGCGACAACAGCATATTCAACGGTACAAACATACGAAAATGGCTTGAGAGATATAATAGTTCTACCGAGTTCAGTGTAATTAAAGTCACATGAATGATTAGATGATACATTTCCTAAATATGGGCGCAAAATTTCCGACATTGTATAATCATCATTACCCAAGTCATCCCGAGCTTCTTCCACCAGCAGATAAATCCAAATGTATAAATTAGTAGCTAGCATGTGAGCTAGGGCCATTCTGATAATCCATCGCCGCTTAGGTTGCAGGTAGTAGTTAGAAATTCGCGCTATTAGGATGAACTGACTGGTGACAAAAACAATTTTTAGTGTGTATGCAACTGGTTCTGCTGCAGACGTACCACACCTTTTCTTAAATAGGACATATGCAGCTATTTGCAGTCCTGCATTCAGCATTCCAATGAATCCACATACACCACATGCTACTTGGTCGAAACCATTTACAATTTTTTCGGATCTTTCTCCTTTCTTCAGCTTAATAATCATAATTGCAGAAAATATCCCTAGTATGTATACAACAATAGCAACTGCGTCAGTGTATGTAGGTATCCATTGAGGTTGAACCATTTGTGTTACTATGACAACAGTCCCAAAGACCACAACACCTAAAGAGTATTTCAACCCACATGAGCGGCCACAGTTTCCAGTCTTTGGCGAAGCACTGTTTGCATCATTCACAGCTGCTTGCTGATCAGTGTTGACACTACTAACAGGTGCTTGATGGACAGTGTTGACACTACTAACAGGTGCTTGATGGACAGTGTTGACACTACTAACAGGTGCTTGGTGGACAGTGTTGACACTACTAACAGGTGTTTGATGGACAGTGTTGACACTACTAACAGGTGTTTGATGGACAGTGTTGACACTACTAACAGGTACTTGGTGGACAGTGTTGACACTACTAACAGGTGCTTGAAGAACAGTGTTGGCACTACTACCAGCTGCTTGAAGAAT
Organism: Nemertoderma westbladi; assembly: GCA_032718475.1. NCBI lineage: Eukaryota > Metazoa > Xenacoelomorpha > Nemertodermatida > Nemertodermatidae > Nemertoderma > Nemertoderma westbladi. The sequence goes on from JAUCBJ010001196.1 coordinate 181,551, forward strand.
AGTGTTGATATTGTTTGCAGCAAGTGTTTGAGGAACATTGTTGACACTACTTGCAGCAGCTTGAACATTGTTGACACTACTTGTAGCAGCTTGAACATTGTTGACACTATTTGCAGCAGCTTGAATATTGTTGACACTACTTGCAGCAGCTTGAACATTGTTTACACTACTTGCACCAGCTTGAACATTGTTGACACTACTTGCAGCAGCTTGAAAATTGTTGACACTATTTGCAGCAGCTTGAACATTGTTGACACTACTTGCAGCTGCTTGAACATTATCAATTAACAGAGGAGTATGCTCATCAGACATTTTTTTTAAGGTAGAAGGCGAAGCGTGAACATATAATTATAATATTTGTTTAAGATATCAAATGAACTAAAAGAACATGAATATGAATAGAAAGGCAGGTGTGTAAAACAAAACAATACAGCAAATTAAAAAGCAATTGGTATCCAATTGCTGCATCACTGCTGTAATTAGCTATTTTTATACAATATATTTATATATATACATATAGCGGTGAGAAACAATCAAAATTCGAGTTCGATGGAGAAGTAAAAATTTTTTATTGATATTATCAGTCAAATTAAATTAAATTGTTTTGTAAACATTATGACAGTAAAAACGGTTTTATTAATAAATAAGGTAAAAATGATCAAATTAAATAATAATGAGTCAATGCATTTCGGATTACCTCTTCAGGACTATTATAATAGTTTTCTTTGATCATTTTTACCTTATTTATTAATAAAACCGTTTTTACTGTCATAATGTTTACTAAACAATTTAATTTAATTTGACTGATAATATCAATAAAAAATTTTTACTTCTCCATCGAACTCGAATTTTGATTGTTTCTCACCGCTATATATACCGGAAGTCAGCAACAACAAACTTGCTCGTTTTTCTGGAATATATACATATATATATACAATTTTATATAATATAATATACACCTTTATTTATATTCCTCAGTTAACTAGAAAGCCAGCAAGCTGGCTGGAAGGAGCCCGGGGGAAGAATCCTAGCCAAGACTATTACAAAGAACTATGTCAGTCAGCAGTAAGTAAACTAAACAATTGTCTAAACTGCAAGGCGTGAGTGAGGCTAGCTGACTTTGTGGCTCGCCCCACATAATAAAAATGCAACTTAGCTACCACTAACAAAAATATAATATGAAGCAAATAATTTCATTATCAAGCACGTTTACAAGATATAAGATACGATTACCGAATATTTATAAAAAATGCCCATGATGCACAACCAGATAAATAACAACGAATAGAGCCAAATAACAAATTTAGTTTCCTTCTATAGGTATTACCCCGTCGTCAAGCGGAATATCTCTTCCCAGTGAATCCTATGTGAATATATAATATATTCATGCTGAAGGCCCATTTTCGCGCTTGAGCTTTTTTTAGTTAAAACAATTTCTAGAATTTAATTGCTTCAAGATGAATCTGCTTTTCGAATACTAAAACCTAAACTTTAGAATAAAGCTCAAAAAAAGCTTGAAAATATCTAAAAAAAAACTAGAAAAAAAGCTCAAAAAAATCTCAAAAAAAAAAGAAAAAAAGCTTGAAAAAAAGCTAGAAAAAAGCCAAAAAAAACCTTGAAAAAAATCCTTGGAAAAAGCTCAGAATACCTCACATAAAAAAGCAGCGCGGAAACGGGCCTTATAGTTAGGCGGTAGGCCAGTGGGCTCCTTAAATACATACAACTATTACAGGTCAACTATAAAACATTTTGCAATCTACAGTAAGTAACAACTGCAATAGGACACAACACACTGCTTTGTGTAACTAAAATTCATTCACCTGATCCACCCCCTGACTTTATTATTTAATTTTTTGTTATTTAATATTATTATTACAAAAATGTAAAATGTTAATGTAAAACATAGCAGAGTGAGTAACCTTATTGTAGATATACCCTTAGGAAGCACTGGGAGAGCAATCAGCTTATGGGGTAATACATTAGAAACCAACAGCTTATGTGTGAGTAAACAAACATTGCCTTCCCTTATAGCCTACTAGTAAAACTTGGCAACCAACACGTTTTTCTATGACTGTGTATAACATATTAAGCCATATTTCATCATGAACACCAGCTGTTATTTTACCATTGCTTTTAATTTCGCGACAAAACAATGTCAAAAAACTAAATATATCGAATACCACACATAGAATCGATCTGAAATTTTGTAACGCGATTATGAACCACCAAAGCAATGTACTTGCAAAATTTCATCAAAATCGCCAGGCAGGAAGTGCCTCAAACTAGATAAATGTCAGTCAGTCAGTATGTCAGTCAGTGTAATGTATCCTGAGATTTTTTACAGAAAGTATCCCAGAGATTCTTACAGTAAGTATCCCGCTGTCAAGCGGGCTCCTAATAAGTATTTAATTAAACTAAACATGTCAAATGTATCTCCAGCTGTTTCAATAGGCCTACATGACATCATTGATGTCTTCCAAATTGAACCTGCTCTTTGCTCATGTAAAAGATACATCAACTATTTAAAATGTCTCACTGAAGAACACTTTAAAATGGTGCTCCCTGGAGGGTGAATCAAATGGCACTTCCTGTAGACTCGACTGTGGGGAAATGGACTTCATGATTAAAAAAATAATTATAGGAATCCTTCAATTGGAAGGATGGAAGTGGGTGGCCTACATGGATTGAAAAATTTGTCGAAAATAAATCAACAAAGACATTTACAGTACTCTGTGACGGGATAACAGCATTTATAGCATTTGAAATGAAAAAGTGTGGATTGTGCCAGTAGAGATAGATAATAAACCAGATTCGAAACCAGAACGATTTCTATTTTCGAAATTAATGTTTATTACTGCTAATTATTAAAACAGCCACTTTTTGTAATTTCATACTTATCAATTTGTTTCCTCAGATCAGTTCACGATCAATGATAGTATAATAATGATATAATGATATATATTTATTTAGTATAATAAGGCCAGACCACGCCCATTCTTTGCAAAATAATAGGGTTCTAAAGTTGTTGCAAACAGTGATTATGGGAGGCAGACAGAGAGATATAGAGGAACTCTAGGTCAACAATATGTATAGTTT